>JAPKLY010000014.1:551394-572928 GCA_026898435.1 Prunella vulgaris | reverse complement strand
GTTTATTGCTATCCCCATTGTACCGAAGTTTTTATACGGTTGTATGACAATTCTATGTTGGCTTTTAGTTGTCCTGCTGCAGTTATGTGCTTTTCTTTCATATATTACTAGGTATGATTGACAGCTTTACGTTACATATGAATAATATGATCAAGTTTATCATAATATAGGGGAATCATTATTGTGAAGCTTCGTCGTGGTCAGGAGCTGAATTTAAGAGCCATAGCACGGAAAGGGATTGGAAAAGATCATGCTAAATGGTCACCTGCAGCAACTGTCACATTTATGTATGAACCTGATATTTATATCAATGAGGAGATGATGGAGACCTTAACCCTTGAGGAGAAGGAAGAATTTGTGGAAAGCAGCCCAACAAAGGTGTTTGACATCAATCCAAATAATGGGCAGGTTGACTTTTCACCTTAATAGTCATTTTTTGATCTGGAGTTGTACAATAATATATAATTAGTGATCTTGAGCTGTTTCTTATATTTTATTCTCTATTACGGCTCTTAAATAGCAGTACTTGCTAAGCTTATATGCTTCATACTAGTTATATCTTGTTTATCATTACATCCTCCAAGTGTTTTCCCGGTACATACACCTGGTTATTAGTTTTTTATGTGAAGAAACTTATTATGTTCTGATAACTTACATGCATCAATATTTTTTAATATAGTTGATGTACTTTGTGGTTCTTCCATTACATGTATTCTTGTTTTTAAAGTTTGCCGTAGTTTTATTGGTAAAGTGTTTCTTTGACATGTTGAAGTTTGTATGGGACCTTTAGTGATTTCTTAATTCACCATAATTTTTTGTTTTGACCTTTTAGTAATTTTAACTTGGATTGCTTCATCATTCTCGATTTACCATGCAATCTCAGTATGAAATTCAACTAAAATAATGAATTTATTTGAACTCTCAACTTAAGTGGTGTGTTTGTTTACAAATCAATTACCCTTCCCAAGTTTCAATGGCCTCTTTAATGTCAGTGTTTGAGGCTCCAGTAATACAATTGTGATTGAATTCAAATGAAATTGAAATTGTATTAATATTTATTCTGGTGAAATCTCAACAAGTTATACTTCATAAATGTTTAAATTGTGTTTATATATGTTCTGCCTGAAATCTCATTAAAATTATTTGGGAAGAACTTATGAGTCAAAGCATGAAGAATATGGCTCCATTTCAATTATGTATTTTTCTGTTGAACTTGGTCTACCCTGCGCTAGCTTCCTAATGCTGAATTCCATTAATCCTAGTGGATCCAAATTCTGGATAGTGCACATGGAAGTTTTTGCAATAGACCAATCTTATTGTCGAGTTTTGACTGTTTTCAGGTTTTTGTTTGTGATGCTGAGGCATACACGTATGATGATGAGGTGCTCAAGAAAGCGGAAGCAATGGGGAAACCCAACCTCGTGGAGATTAATGCCAAAGAAGACAGTTTCATATTCACAGTTGAGACAACTGGAGCAATAAAAGCTTCTCAATTGTTCCTAAACGCCATTGAGATCCTGAAGCAGAAGTTGGATGCTGTACGCTTGTCAGCAGACACCGTGGAAGCTGATGAGCAGTTCGGGGAGTTGGGAGCACATATGCGTGGGGGTTGATTTTGTCTTTTCCAGGTTCTGACTTCTAATTCAACGAACTTCGAGTGTCAAACCCGATCTAAGCTCTGTAACTACATTCAGCTGTATGCATAATACTTTATGTAGTAGGTAGTTTGTTTTGCTGCTTCTGAACTAGTCAATGGGTAACTGGTGATGATCGATGAGTGTTACTGTAGCTGCATCAAATTCTATTTGAGATGCAAGGATAGGGCCTTGTATCGATCTTCTAAATCTTGATGAAAATGCAAATGAAGTAAAGTTGTTTCTATCTAGTACAAATGGTTGGGGAACGCAACCAGATGTTGCTTCATTTAGATTTTTAGTTACAGAGATTGCTCGGAAATGGATCCTCTACATTTCTTTTGTGCAAATCTTTTGTAAATTTTAAAGTGAGATAGATACATGATAAAACATTGAGAGAAACTCACACAAATGTGTTTATCTCCCACAGAAATTTACATAAAAAATGGATAGGATCCATTTCCAAGTATCACCCTATTTTCATCGCAGTTTACACAGTAAAAGACAAATTTGAATTTGAAGAAAAATCAAATCACAGAAACAATACTTCTGATATTTAACTATGCTAATAAAGCAAATAGCAATTGGCATAAGCTATATTTAAACTGGAAAATGGATAATATATATACCTGGGAGTGGGCCCATATACCTTGCCAATATATACCCAAATCTTTGTCTGAAACGCTGATCCAACTCCAACAGAGATGCTCCTACAGTTTCAGTTTCCATTTTTTCTTTTTCTTTTTTATTGATTGATTTTTTCTTTATTATTATTTTATTCCCTTTCCTGTTTGTTAATTCTAATGTTTTGGATCTGAAATTAAAATATAAATATAAAAATATTAGATTATCCACGCGGAAATCTGATTCATAACTGGAAGAACGTTTCATAAATAGATTAGAAAACGTTTCTAATTGTTTGGGTATTTTGATTTTGTTTCCTCATACAACATGTAAAGTCCACAGCCAAATATCTTTTGGGCACGGTGCCAAATTTTTTTATTTTTTATTATATATTAATAAAAATATACTATATTATAGATAAATTATAAATTTAAAATATAATTAATAACTATCATAAAAAATAAAAAGTCAACAAAATGTTAAAAACTCTCATAATACGACATTATTCAACTTCTAAATGAAACACAAAAAGAGCAAAATACATATAACGAATAAATTATGAAGTAGTTCAATTAAATTTTATTTTTTAGTAAATTAATTTTTATTTTTTAATTTTAGTTCTAACTTTTAAATTGAGATAAAAATTAAAAAAAAAAAGAATAATGGTCATCTAAGCGGTGCCAAGATGGCCTCGGCGGCCGCCTAGGCGGTTTTGGCAGTGCCAAATGTATTGGTGGATTTATCTCAGCGATTTGACTTTGACGTCGACGGCTGAGGACTTTCAAGCACCTAGACGACCGTCATTTACATCCATGTTTTTGGGCAAGAAAGATATGAAAACTCCCTCAATTGGTTTGATTCAAATCTCATTTATTGAAAGTTTGTATATTGGTATTATAATTTATTGGTTTTTTTTAGCAAAAGATTAAAAATTATACACAAATAATATCAATTCTCGTACATATGCATAAATTCTCCTATAATTAAGTTTCGTATTATGAAATTACACCACTAGATTTATCTATTGATGTAATTGTTGATACCATCATATCAATATATATATATATATATTGATACAAATTTCATACTAAGTTTCACGAGACTATTACATTTATTCGGTTGCATGGACATATACCTATTAGTTCTCTTTTACTGCATAAATAATTGGGCTCATCCGACCTATTTAATGCAATTTTGCCCATTTCAAAAGATACTCATAGTAGCTCCTCGATTGTCTGTAAATATACTGTGAAGAAGATGATAGTTCGTTATTGAAATTGTTATGTATTTAATATCAAATTACCCCTTTATTTGATTTCGATTTTTTTTTAAATTTTTTTTTTTTACAAGGGATATTGTACAAGAACAGATGGCAAAGTTGTAGTGAAATAATTTCTTAGGATGCTTAGGACACAATAAATGTAGACAGTATAACTAGGTACAATTTATTTGTTTTTTTGGGGGGTGGGGGGATGTAAATACAATAATTGATTTGACTCACGCAGTGAGTGTGGTGTAATATGAACAGAGTAAGTAGACATCTTAATGAGGTCAATTGCAGGTTCAAATGGGCCCACTTCGAGATGTTGCCCTCAGCCCAACTGGAACTTGGGCCCATATGGATTTCAGCCTTTTATTTATTTATTTATTTATTTTCCATGCAATTCTCATGCTTAAAAACATTTTAGTGAAGAATTTCGTCTAATTTTTTTTTCTTAAAGAGACGAAATAATAAAAAATTTACCCTCATGTGTATGATCCAGAAGTATATTTATTACTCCCTCCGTTTCAGAAAAATTTGCATCTATGAGATTTTATGTTACTTAAGAAAAATATGTGTTTTTTTTAATAAAGTAGTGACGTATATGTAAATATTAGTATAGTTATGAGAATGAACACGTGATATTTTTTCGTTTAATAGTTTGCAAATTTTTGTAGGACAGAGAAATGGTTTGATTTTAGACCCCACGTAGCACTAACTTATTTATTGATCAGGTTTCTTTTTATTCACCTATTTTAATACATCCTTTATGATATGAATATTGAACTCTGAACATGTGGATAATCAGATGAGTTTTAATTTGAAGCTTTCTATTTACTATGGAAATTTACTATGGAAAAAAAAGGAGAGGGTCGACTTCTTTTTATTAGTACTTTAAATAAACCCATTTTATATCTTTTTTACTTCAAAATTCATCTATTGATGTCACATCATTATATTCTTGTATAATCTAAGGGGTTGTTTGGTTGGAAATTTTTGTAGGTGAGTAATAGTAATCAAAGTCATAGTGTGTGTTTGGAATGACTCTACTATGACTTTGATTCCCAAAAACTAAGGAATCAACCATAGTTGAGCTATATGAGAACTATGACTTTCATTCCATACCCTTTCCATTCCTATACCCTTTCCATTCCTTACAATTATACCAAATGATCCCTAAATTTTCAACACAAGTTTAGAAACATTTTTTTTAATAAATGCTTATAATTATAAATTCAATCAACGTCCATGTAAGATATTCATTCTTATCCCTCCATCACCATCTATATTGAAGGATAAATATTTCAAGAAAAAATATTTTATTATTTTTAGATAAGTATTTCGAAATAAAATAAGTATTGTTAGTATTTTATTCTTTATTTAAAATTTATTGTCAAATATTGGGAAAAAAATCCTTGAAATTTAAGGAAAATATAAGGAGTATTAAATAGGACATGCATAAGTATTATCCGCCGTGGATCTAATAGAATATTCAAAAACTCTCTCCGTCCCACTATAAGTTGCTCATTTTGCTATTTTCGTCCGTCTCGCTATATGTTGCTTATTTATTTTTATTTTTCTACCTTTGTAGGAAACTATTATTCACTTCTTTATTATTATTTTCAATACTTTTTATACTATTCACATTACTTTTTCACTTTTCTCAATCACATCACATGTACTATATTAATATTTTTATACACTTTTTAATATTCGTGCCCAAAAATATGAACGACTTATAAGGGTACGGGAGAGTGTTACAAAAGTAAAAAAAAAAAGCAAATAATTAACTTCAATCATACATTGATTTTGATAGAACTTGAGAGGAGAAAAATATTCAACTTGGATCTACACCTAAAAAGTAATGTCAAACAAATTCATCATGAGCAAAAAAAAAAAAAAAAAATGGGACTGATGAAAGGATGGCAAAACACTCATCACATTGAAAAGTTAAAAAAAAAAAAGTGCATGGATGAGATGAAAGGCAAGGACAACATGTATAAAATTAAGATTTTAATTATATATATATATGAAATCAATTGAGGGACCAAATTATAAGATTATTTGGGGGACATGTATTTCTGCTTGTGCACTACTTTACAGCTGTAACAATAAATTCTTCATTAGAAAATTAACTTAATTAAAATTCCATTGAGGGGCAAAGTTTCTGTGTACAACTTAATTCCATCATAAATTCATTCGCTGGTGCATAACTATTTTCCAGATTAATTTCCTTAAATTTAAGGGTTACTAATCTCCAAAGGTTGACATGGTGGGCTAGATTTCACCACTTCTCTCTAAATTACAAATTTAGAACTTCAGGTAATAATATTTTTTATTATTGTGTAAAATATATATATATATATATATATATTTCTCTAATTATAGTTACGTCGTGAATGTGTAATTGTTTGTCCGAATGAATTCGTTCTTAAATTGGATAGTGAAATGACGTGTCATAAAAAACATAAACATATAAATAAAAGTTCCAAAATATTGGTTGAAATTTAATTGAAGATGATTATAATTAAGATGAATGAAGAGTAATTAAATATGAATAATAATTATATATATTAAAAAATGTCATAATATAACTGTGATAAATTTCAAGGTCAAACTGCATTGACCAAGTAATACATCTTTCTCACGTTTTACAAACTTAACTCGTAATAATATATTAAAATAATTTCATAGAAAACTCCATCTCTTTCTATTTCCAACGTTGTTCAGTTCAATAATGATTATGGATATGCCAAATGAGAAAGCAAGGGAGAAAAAGTAACATGTATTTAAGCAAAAATAGAGTGAAAAAGTCTGTCCTTTTACACTGCTCTTTCTCATTCTTGTGTTGTGTCCCCCTCGCTCTTTTGTTTTTAGCTTCTCTTCACTATTGACTTTTCAATTACATGCTAGTTGACTTCCATGAGAGAGAGAGAGAGAGAGAGAGATTCATGTGAAGCTTCGAAGCTTCATGTGTTGTTGTTCAAGTCTTCTCTTCTTGAGAATAGGGTGGCGTTGAGGGGAAGATGACATTGCAGCTGCTACTTCCCATGAATCATCTGATGCATTATTAATAGTAATGCTTCCAATTTCACTATTTTTATGTTTTATTCCTCCACTTCTTTTTCCTTCTAAACTTGAATCTGACAGTTGTTCATAGCACTCTTCTAGCTCCTCCTGTTTCACAATATGGGTTTAGTATACTAATACCAAATAAATTATCAATTTTTAATATTGTTGCAAATTAAATATTGTATATATGCCAAGTCTAATTTGTAACAAAATTTAGAATTAGCAGTTTATTTTCAACTGTTCAAAGTTTCCGACTAACAAATCTAAAAACAGCAATTTTAAAAGTACACTCTCATGAAAAAAAAACTATATTAAAAACTGTTTTTAGAGTTTCAAATTTGCAATTAAGAATAGAATTACTATTTAATTTGTAATTAAATTAAAAAAAATAAAACCCGTTATTAATAGTTGATAATTATACCAACAAAGATAAATTGAGAATGAAATATGGACGATTATAAGTGGCTTACAAAAATGCAAACACTCGTTTTCGACACATTAAGTGAGTGCATGTGAACATTCCACCGAAACAACTTTCACGCCTTAGTCTTGTATGTAACAGCTGTACGGTGCGATTCAAATTCATTTTTAAAAAATTACACAAAATACTACTGAAAAGTCACATATGTTATTACTGAAAAATGTATCTTTAATAGTGTAATTTTTCATAATAATTTGTGTAACTTTTTAGTTTTTAATATTATAACAGTTTAAAAATACACTTGAATTGCACGATGTAACTAGTGTGCACAATTAAGGCTACGCACACATCATCATGACTTCACCAACAATATATTACTATATGTTTACCTTATATTTTGCAATCTCATTACAAGTAATGTGTATAAAATAAATTATCAATATCTATATAACATGAATTGAAACATTAGAATTTGAATTTTTTAATACTCTATTAAACTTTATATGTAGAAAAACATAACTTTTAGAGAAAAAACATTTTATTAATTTTTTAAAACAATAAATATTTTTATTTATGCAATGCGAAATTAATGTAAAATGTCTTAAAAAGTAAAATGCAAAAAATATTAGAAAAAAGACGGAGAATGTGTTTTGTGTCACATTTGAAATTTTTGAGAAATGAATGAGAGAGTGGTTAATGAAGGCATGAATGATAAATAAGAAAAAATTATAGAGAAATTACATAATAAAAAAAAAACAATAAATTAAACAAAATCTCCACAAGATGACAAAAAAAATAAAAAAAATATACAAACCTTGTTGATTCTGAGTGCAGCAAGAATCAGGTTTTCATGCTCAATGGCATTGCTTGGCTCTACTTTATTAATAATGTGAAGCATTGTCGCAGCCCCCAACACCGATGGCAAATAACGTACGAATCTTGAATCTGCATCATTATTAAACTCATTTTTTTTAATTTCTTGCTTTAATTAGATGTCACATTTATTTATTTAGTCAATGCATGACATATATATATGTATATATATATACATAGAGAGAGAGAGATGAGAGAGAGACCGGGGATGATAGAGAGGATGAGATTTTCACAGCTTCTGAGAAATTCCCACTGATTGTAATTCTTCAATCTAAGCCTCGTTAAAATATTATAATCAACAAAAGAAAGAGGGGTCACTGGATTCATCCTCCATTTGAGCCCCGAAAGAATCAAAAGCTCCATTCTTTGAATGGTTTTTGCTTCAAACAAATATTTCGCATCTTCCACCTATTTTATATCATCAAAAAATAAAAATAAAATCAATTTTCAAGAAAATATTAATAAATAATAACCCACAAATGCAAATTATAAATTGCATACTTGAAGGTCCAAAAGAAGGGGGACATTAGTCTCCTCAACTTTAGCAGCCAATGAGAGAGAAGCAACGGCAACAAGCTGCATAATCCACGGCTTATCTTTCTTGAAATTCAACAAAAAAAACCTGTCCAAAAAATTCACAGCAAGAACGGCAGTCAACGCTGAAAATCCATGGTGGGAGTTGACCCTCAGAATCCATTCAACGGCTTCTTTTCTAGACAGAGAAAGCTCTGTTTCTGTGGATGTGAGAGAGGTTTCTCTCTCCTTGCTGAAAAGGGAATGCAGGAGGAGTTGTTGATCATCCCACAAATTATTATTATCATTATTATTCTCTTCTTTTTTCAAGGCCTCTTGGTCTTCTTCACAATAAAGGGCATCCAAATCCAACTGGGATTTGTTGTTTACAGCCATTGACAAGAAGGGGCCTTTCTTTTCATTCTATGTTTCTCTCTCTGGTGGAAAAAGAAGAGAGAATTAGTGATAACCCCATTCTACTATGTTTCTCTCTCTAGACTGCTCACTTCTCAAAAACAGAGAGATAAAGTGAGAGATTTTATCAGAGCGGGATATCACGCTTGTCCTTTCTTCCATGCTTTAAATTAGAGGTGAAAATATTGGTGTATTTTTTTTAAAATTAAAAAAATGAAATAAAAATGTAGTAATTAGTAACAAAAATCGTCTAAATTGTTGTTGTGGGGGTCTGTGCAGTGATTTGCCTATAGTTGTAGATGGCGGGAAGAAGATGTGAGGACAGGCTACAACATGGGCCCCACGAAAGCAACCAACATTAAGACACTACTGCCCAAGTTTTAAGATTTTTGGAATTTCCAAAAGCAAACAAATTTGGGCTCTTCGTCTCCCAAATAAATAATAGTCACATGTTTGAACTCCTAAATATAATATGTGCACAGATTTAGTTACAATTTTGGAGTTGAATGTTTAAATTAAATTTCATACCGTGGAATTTAATTAGCATTTTCGTCAAATTTAATTATAATTTGGAAGTTTGAAAATATTTAAATTTATACCCTTTTCAAATATAGAATTGTTTGAAAAAACAAATTATAAAACATATATGCAGCTTATTAACAACTTGTAAATATCAGTAGGATAAATATATTTTATCATCTTATACGTACTTTATTTTGTAAATTCAACAAGAAAATTCAGAAGTGTTATCTTTTAGCATTTTGTTATTCTATATAATAGTAAATATTAGTATTAATTTCCATTTACACTTCTAAAGTCGACCACTTATTTTTCCTTTTACAAATTATATATTCTCGTGTCCCAAAAAAATGATTGCAACATGTATGAGAAATTCATTTATTTTGCCATTTTGCCTGGCCTTATTTGAGCACCAATCAGCAATCAATAGATTGAAAACTCTACTCATCTGGGTAAAAATGCTTTGGCTGGTGGGTTGAAGCTATCAGTATTATTTTATTCTACTTTTTTAGATTTCGCATTTTCCCATAATCTAAATAATCACATATTTTCTTTTAAACAAATAAATTTAGTGGAAAGCTTGTGATCACTTAATTTCAAGGGTGTAAATAGCACTCGGCGGTCGGCCGACCACCTTCAAGCGCCAAGGCCGCCTAGGCGGCGTCAAGGTTTTTTAATATATTTCTAATTATTTTAAAAAAAAAAACTACTAATATTATTTTTTTCTAATAAAAATATACATTTCACAATAAATAGTAAACTTAAAATAAAATATAATTAATAGTTTAATATTAATTAATAGTTATTAGTATAAGACTATAAATATTACTTTAGTTTAGATTAGTTTATTTAATAAATATTAAATATAGACTTTAAATTTTAAAAATTCGTCAAAAGTAGGTCTCTTTCAGGCTTCTAAAAATAAAGTCATAAACATAACCTAAAAAAAAAAAATTCAAAAATCCGCCATAATCATGTCACCGCCGAGGCCGCCTAGGCGGCACCAAATCTGTCGTCCGCCATTTTTCATCGCCAAGCGCCTAGGCGGCCTTGGCTGCCGCCATTTGCATCACTGCTTAATTTACAAAGAAATCATTAAATCGTTTACTTTAAATCCTTTTATAAATGATACTCCCTCCGTCCCTAACCAATTTGCACATTTTTTATTTTGGATTGTCCCAAATCAATTTACACACTACTTAAAAGCTATGTTTTAAAAAGCGAATCGGACCGGTCGGTCGGACCGCTACTCGGACACCTCTCCGGGCCGCTTTAGTACGTTGGACCAAACATTTTCAAAAGCGCTCAAAAGGGGTAAAAACCGGGTCGGACCGGTCGCTCATTGGACCGGCCGAAACAGCGCTTTGACAAAAAATTTAATTAAATGGCATTTTTTTACACAAAATTAACTAAATTAATTATATATATACTACATATTAAATATAATTTAATAATATAATGATTAATTTTAATTCATAACCCTAGATAATAGATTTATAATTTCACTTCCTGGAAATACAACTCTAAATCTCCACCCTCCTCCAGTATAATATCTAACTTTAATTTATTTTTTTAATAAAATTTATTCATAAGATATATATTTTTATTAGAAAAAAAAATATAAATATATATATATAATTATATATTATGCATTTATGATGTCACACCGGTTCAACCGCTTTAAAAATGGTTAGACCCGGTTGAACCCGGTCCGACCAAAAATATTAAAGTGGCCGAGTCAACTTCCGCTTCCGCTTCCGCTTTTAAAACATAGCTTAAAAGGGAAACATCGATTTGTATGCACACTCATAAAACTTTCCACACATTTTTCTTAAACTATGTGTCATTCCAGGGGTGCAAATACCGCTGGGACGGAGGTAGTATTTTCTATGCTATATTGCTCACTGATTAATTAAGATTATGCCACCTACTTAAGTGTATTGTATTATACTGCACATTAAACATCTTAAAATATCACTTCTAACCGTGTAGCATATAATAAATAAAAAAACCATCTAAATGATACACCCAAAAGAATGCCAGCTCATTCCACGTAAATACTCAAATAAGTGAAAATTAAAGTTTAATTATTAGGCTTAACTTTATAATAGTAACAGTTTTAAACCAGTTTAAGCATTGATTACCCAATAAAAACCACCAACTCCTTGCAAGATTCTCATAAGTTAAATTACTAAATGGCGACACTACAGTCTACAGAAAACTTATGTTTTTCGTTTCCCAAAAAAGAAAAAAATATTTTTAAAAAAAATTATTTTACAGACACACACTTGAACTTAACACATAAACTATTGTCATGTATTATATTAAATAAACATATAGATAGTATATCTAAAGAAAATCACGTAGGAAAGCAGTGCAAACAAACATATGAATATAAATAAATAATAATATTTACAAGAGACAAATCTACATTTACATATCTTACATTTGTAGGAGTCAATTGAAATGGTAAGAGAATTAATCATAGATAAGCATTTTAACAAATATACGGTGTGAAATCCGAATTTCAAGAGCAAGTGAAACCAAAGAAAAAAAAAAGTTATCCCATGACAAATTGCATCTCTCAAGACAAAGTGGAACAAATAATATGGTTAGTAAATTTAAGTCATCATTTGTCCGATAAAACAACAAATTGCATCTGTTGGGGCATTTATATATTTCACTATGTCGAAATATATTAATGAATTTTGGGTACCTTTTGCTTTAACTCAGCATCAAGAGGGTTTGTTGTGAAGAACTAAAATTGAAACTTATGTCATGTCATCATCATATTATTACCAAATTTAAAATGTTTTACAGAAGACAGCAAAATGTTTAAGGTAAAGACAATGATACCTCACTTGTGAGTGCAGAAGAAGCCATGCCCCTGAGCTCCAGATCAATAGAGAGGAGGCCTTGTACGATAGCTAAAGCCGACAAAGGAAAGTGGTTGAATACATCTGCAGCAAAACGAGTCTTTGTGACTTAAAACTTGTTGCATGAAGATTTTTGGTTTTAGATCAGTATTGTTTTGTAGGCGAACCACATAGTTTGAATATCCTATGCATTTGCTCAACCTGGAACATGTCTTGCGTTAATATTGGATGCACTTTTTTTTATTCGGACAGAAATTATACAGAAAAAGGTTTAAGGATATCTCTGTTTTTCCAGGCATGGTATATCTGCAAACAGTTCAGCATGAATGGATATCTCCGCATATCCATTTCTACACCATTCTACGTCGCACCTAGCAGCAGCACGGGGGCTCTGTACGGTGTACCAGAGTAACAACATGGCTGGTCAACGCCTGCTTTTGTTATCATGCCTAAACAATGTAAGCCAAACCAAAGACTGGAATTTTAAGGATTACTCAATTGTCAACTAAAAAGTTTTGAACACGTCGACTATGGTAATGCTCAAGTCCCAAAAGCATTTGTCAAACATAACATTTAATATGCAACTACATTATTATAAAGCTGAATAAAAAACATTCATATGTAAGTTCTAGTATAAATGAAGTCACTATAAGTAGTACCTGTAGTTCAGTAAATTTGACGTTAGGCAATTAAACAAGTCCAGCAAGATTGTACATGTAGTCGAAAGGTATGCAAATCTCCCTTCCATAAAAAGGACACTCTCCAGATCCATATTCATGGCTACAATTTTATTCTTTGCTAGGTCCCAGGCCCTGTAAACAAAACATAACTATAAATTCACTGTCCAATCTGCATAAAGTTGGATGGGACATTCTTATCAATGAATGTTTCAAGTTTCAATAAATAAAGTTATTACAACAACGCACTTTGTTTTGTTTAGTTCCTGACATGCAACAGAAGCAAGCCCTGATGGCCATCCTGCAGCGACCTGATCAGCTTTGGCCACACCTACACTTAGTATACTGTTGCGTTCCATTTATCCATCATTTCTGATGGCCTGTTTTTAGGCCTTCCTATGATTCTCATCCCATTTTCCTCAGAGTTCACAAATTTTCTAACATTATCCTACATTTAGGAAAGCCTGCTGCCTCTATAGCCTCCTTTCTGTGCAATGAGCGATTATGTCTGGTTCTAAATAATGTGATGAGCATATTTTGTCAAGCCTGTTACTATAGCCTCCTTTCTGTGCAATGAAGCGATTGTCCAAGTTCTAATTATCTGATTAGCATATTTTGTCAAGACACTGCACAACATAAATATTGCATTATAGTTCTAGTGCAAGTGAAACCTAAGATAAAAAATATCTTGTAAACTGATTTCCCTTTTCAAAGCCACTTTTACACAATAAGTTGTCAGGGTTAACAATTTGATAATTTTTCACCAAAATTTTTGTTTTGCCGACTGAAGAAATCAAACAAGATATATGGAAATAAGACATAGAATCATCTCTTTGTTATCCTCTTTTTTGTTATGGTCATTGAGCACCCACCTGATAGAAATTCATAAGAAACAATCACCAGGTTTTAAGAAATTCACAAGAAATAAATAATTGAGAGCTATTTTCAGAACTGAACACGTATCTTTTTCAAAATAATTGGATTCTGCAAAAGAATATAGTTGTTCACAATAGTGAAAATATTAGGTTTCACATTGCTAGGGTGACATATTCTGCAGATGAGCACTGTAGTATTAGTTAATGAAAAATATCTTGATTACCCTCGGTCTTGGAATGCTGTGAGTGGCTACTTCTTATGAATGGTGTGCAAATAACTAATAATTTATAAATATTCAGCAATAAGTAAATGTAGGCTTCATGTTAAAAATAGTTCAATAGGTGAACAAAGTAATGCAAAAGAAATGGATGTGGACATCAGCTATGTACTAGCAATAGTACCATACCTGATTTACCACAAACTAAAACTACCACCCATGACTTTTGTTTTACCTCTCCACAAGTGGTCAGTGGGTCCGAATTATAATTTGTTCAATAAAAAAAAATTAAAAGGTGCACTTGTTGAGGGGTATTTATAATTTCACTATATCCAAATATAATAATTAATTTTTTTTTTAAAAAGGTTGCACTTGTTGAGGGGTATTTGTAGTTTCACTATATCCAAATATAATAATTAAAAAATATTTTCTTTTCAAAAAAACACTGAAGATTTCTGTTATAATACAGGCTCTGTGTTGTATAAATACCAATATAACAAGGAAATTAAATTGCTACTTGGATTTGCAAGACACTGGCCACAATCAGTAAACATGTGATAAATGCATGCACACACCAATTGTAATCATTGTGATATGGGGGCTGAAAACGTACCTCTTAAACCTCTTCCCCTAACTTAGAATTAAACTCCTTAATTAGAACACTTAGGCAAGCTAGATGGTTTACAGGGGGAAGAGGATTTGATGTGAAGAATTGAAATTCAAACTCATGTTATATCATTGTCGTATTATTACCAAATACAATGGCTTACAGGAGACAGCAAAATGTTTAAGATAGAAGACAACAATACCTCACTTGTGAGTGCAGAAGAAGCTGTGCCCCTAAGCTCCAGATCAATAAAGAGGAGGCCTTGTATGTTAGCTAAAGCCAATGAAGGAATAAATACCAATATAATAATTAAAAAAATATTTTCTTTTCAAAAAAACACTGAAGATTTCTGTTATAATACAGGCTCTGTGTTGTATAAATACCAATATAACAAGAAAATTAAATTGCTACTTGGATTTGCAAGACACTGGCCACATATCAGTAAACATGTGATAAATGCATGCACACACCAATTGTAATCATTGTGATATGGGGGCTGAAAACGTACCTCTTAAACCTCTTCCCCTAACTTAGAATTAAACTCATTAATTAGAACACTTAGGCAAGCTAGATGGTTTACAGGGGGGAGAGGATTTGATGTGAAGAACTGAAATTCAAACTCATGTTATATCATACGTGGTCTTAAACCTCTTCCCCTAACTTAGAATTAAACTCCTTAATTAGAACACTTAGGCAAGCTTGATGGTTTACAGGGGGAAGAGGATTTGATGTGAATAACTGAAATTCAAACTCATGTTATATCATTGTCGTATTATTACCAAATACAATGGCTTACAGGAGACAGCAAAATGTTTAAGATAGAAGACAACAATACTTCACTTGTGAGTGCAGAAGAAGCTGTGCCCCTAAGCTCCAGATCAATAAAGAGGAGGCCTTGTATGTTAGCTAAAGCCAATGAAGGAAAGTAGTTGAACAAATCTGCAACACAGCATTTGTAAGGTCTCTGAAACTTGTTGCACGAGGAAATTTGGTTTTAGCCAAGTATGTCTGTAGGAGAACTACATAGTTTGAATATCTTATGCATTTGCTCAACCTGGAATATGCAAATTTTGATTCAGACAAGAACTATACAGATGAAGTTTAAGGATACATACCATGTTCTTCCAGGCATGATATGTTTGCCTGCAAACAATTCAGCAAGAATACAACCAGCACTCCACATTATCCTTTTCCACACCATTCACATATCATCTAACAACAGCTCAGGGGCTCTGTATCAGAAAGCAACAACATGACTAATCAACACTTGCTTTTTTTATCATGCCTAAACAATGTTAGCCCAACCAAAACCTGAAATTTAGAGGATTCCCTAATTTGAACACATTGACTATGGTAGTGCACAAGTCCAAAAAGCATTTGCCAATCAAAACATTTTATTATAATCATTGAGAGCAACCACCTGATAGAAACCCATAAGAAACAATCACCAGGTAGAGAAATTTTCAAAACTGATATCAATCTTTTTCAAAATAAATGAATTCTTCAAAAGAATATAGTTGTTCACAATGGTGAAAAGATTCAAGTTTGACATAGCTAGAGTGACATATTAAGATTAGCCTCGGTACTTGGAATACTACATACCACACACGAAGGCAACTTTAACGGAAAGAGAATCTGGAGACAAGTTGGAACTGCATATAATTTCATAAAATATATGAAACTGGCAGTTTCTCATTGAGGAGTGTTGGTGAGAATTGTATTAAATTTTTTATGCTATAGCTGCCTACAAATATATCAATAGATGAACAAAGTAATGCAAAAAAATGGATGCAACACCAGCTATGTACTAGAAACATAGTCATAGTATCAATAATTACAAATAATTACCATGGAATAGAACTTAAATTCTATAAATGATTTAGCAGCTCCTCCATGGCAATTTCCAGAACTCATATACATAAAGTTATTAAAAGAAAACTTACCAGTTCAGACAGGATTGATTGTTTGTTGGCCTTCATGACCAGTGGAAGCATAATTGAGCAGCCATGATAAGCAAGCAATTGAGTTTACTTATAAATTTATTAGCTAAAGCTGACTAATACAGATCAATAGATGAACAAAGTAATGGCATATTAACACAAATTCTATGCACGAGCAATACAATAAGGATCAAGAATTACTGTTAATTCATAAATAACAGTTAATTCATACAAATATTCAGCAGCAAATGGCAACATTCAGAATTTGAATACTGTTCAAAAGAAAAATAATAAACCAGTTCAGTGAAGGATGATTTTGTTCAGACCTTCAAGAGCAGTGAAACCCTATTCAAGCACCCAAGGGCCGAGATAGATAAGCAGAACACTGCTCTTATCATAAAGAGAGGTCTGTAAATGTAAATTACAATGAGGTCATACAATGTGACTGAAGATTATGATGAAGATAAGGAAGTTAAAGAGGGTAACAGAAAGATACTCATAAATTAGAGAAATGCTATTATGTGATAATCCTCGTAGCAGATCTTTTTTTTTTTTTTTGAAACTATCCTCGTAGCAGATCTGTGAAATAGCAAGTGTCATGAGCACTACCCATGGTAGAAGTCTACAATTATAGAAATATTATATGTGACTTAAAAAAATAAAATTGGCATTTCATCAAGTGATCAGGTGCAAAGCCATCGCTCAACCTATACTCATAGCATGAACTAAGATGTCTTGTACAAAATTCTAAAACACCAGGAAGAAATTTAAATTGCAAACCTTGGACATCACTGTTTCAAGGCACTGATGGAGTCCCAGTTAGCAGCATCTTCAGCATTGGACTTGGTTGAAACCGTTTCTTCACTGTTTCAAGGCGCAACAAGCAGAAGTCAAGAAATAGCGTTTGCAAAGTTTTGCATGAGAAAAACTCAATAGTAATAGATCTAAATGAATAATAATTCGACTACTTCCACAAACACCACACAGGAGATACCAAATACAGAAGCTCCTGCCCAAATAGAGATGGACCTGAAACAGGTGAATGGTTAGAAAATACAACAAGACAACTAACTAATCAGGAATACCTAAAGAAGAAAAGAACAAAATAAAAAAGAAACGGAACAACTACTTCAGCAGGTATAACTGAAAACAGCCCCTACATAAGCAGAGCAAGTGCAGCAGCCTGCACAACGATAACCAAATATTCAGTATTTTAATATTCTATGAGCAATAATTCTAACAAGAGATACCAAGAATTTCATATCAGATATACAGTTCAAAAGAAAAAAGAAGTGTTGGAGCAGACAGGAAAGGTTGTTCATTGAGACCTTCAAGAAAAGTTAAATCATACAAAAGCATTTGGGAGGAATGACATGTTTAAAAAAAAAGAATAAGGAAAGTTCGAAAACATTTAACCACTTCAATGTTGAGTTAGACAATACAAGCAGATAAAGTAGTTTACATGGTCATCAATCAAGCGAACAATTAATATGAGTTGATTATATTAATACCAAATTCCCAAAACAGAAGTACATTGATCAAAAGAGGAATATCAAGAAAGCAGTTTCACACTGAGGAGTGTTGGTAGGAATTCACTACCAGCTAAATAAACGGGTTAAGGGTTTGGAATCTAAGGAAAAATAAATTTAATTCAATCAGTGAGAATCATCAAAGAGGGTGCAACAGTGATACTGTGAAACATGATTGCTAACTGCGATTTGACCTACTTTTTATTAATGGTGTGCAAGTAACGAGGAACTTATGAAACTTCAGCAATAAGTAAATGTACGGTTAGGTTTAAAATTATATGCTAAAGCCGACCAAAAGAATAGATCATTAGTCGAACAAAGTAATGAAATATAAACACAGCAGCTATGTACGAGCAATATAATAAGGATAAAAAATTACCGCGGTATAAAAGTTAAATTCTAGAAATGATTCAGCAGCTTAGTCGAACAAAGTAATGAAATATAAACACAGCAGCTACGTACGAGCAATATAATAAGGATAAAAAATTACCGCGGTATAAAAGTTAAATTCTAGAAATGATTCAGCAGCTCCATGGCAGCATCCATAATCCAATACTGTTCAAAAGAAAATACGACCAGTTCAGTCACGAATGATTTGTGTGCAGAACTTCAAGAGCAGTGAAACCAGATTAGAGCACCTGAGATAGATAAGCAAGCAGCAACCCTTGTTATCATAAAAAGAATTCTGAAACCAGTAATGCCTGCTTTTTTGTCCAGCCTAAACAATGTCATCAATCCAAAGACAGCAATTTTTTAAAGGATTCTTAGTTGTCAACCATAAGATTTGATCCCTTAATATCTCGATGAAGAACATATCGACTATGGTAGTCCTCGAAATGCATTTGTCAACCACAATGTTTAACCTGCAACCACGTTATTATAAAGCAGAATAAATTACATTAATATGTAAGTCCTAGTATAAATCAAGTCATTATAAGTAGTACCTGTGGTTCAGTAAATTTGACATTACGTAATGCAACAGGTCCAGCAAGATCGTGTTCCATGTACTCGAAAGGTACAGACTTCCTGCAAAACTTGATGTGAGCAGGCCTTCAAAGTTTCATCATGGGTGATCTAACCTGCAAAGGATGCAAATCTCCCTTGAACACTCTCTGGATCCATATTCTTGGCTACAATTTTATCCATAGGTAAGTCCCACGCGCTATAAACATAAATCTCCATAAAGATGGATGGGGCATCCCAATCAATGGATGTTTAAAAATTCAATTAAATGAAGTTATTACAATGACACACTTTAAAAACTTCATTACTTTGTTTTGTTTTGTTCCTCAACTACAACAGAATTATGGAAGCAATCCCCGACGACCATCTCGCAGCAATCTGCTCAGCTTTGGCCACACCTACAACTCTACACTTCGTCTCCTGTTGTGTTCCATTTATTAATGGTTTCTGATGCCCGCCTTTAGGCCTTCCTATGATCCTTGTCCAATTTTCTCCTCAGAATTTAAAATTGGTTCTAACATTTACCTACATTTAGGTTAAGTCTTATGCCTCTATAGCCTCCTTTCTGTGCAGTGAAGTGGTTTTGTCTGGGTTCTTAATTACGTAATGAGCATATTTTGTCAAGCCTGCTACTACTTCCTTTCTATGCAACAAAGCTATTCTGCCTGGACTCTAAATTCTGTGATGAGCATATTTTGTCAAGACACTGCACGAAATAAATATTGCATTGCAGTACTAAAGCAAGTGAAACAAAAGATAAAATATCCTGCAGCCTGATTTCTCTTTTCAAGGCCACCCTTACATAATTATTTCTGTGTTAATTTAATAATTTCAACATAAATTTTGTTTGCAGACTACTGAAGAAATCAAACAAGATATATGGAAATAAGACATAGAATCATCTTTTCTTCTCCCCTTTTTTATTATGATCATTGAGAGCAACCACCTGATAGAAACCCATAATTAGTAATCTGGGTTAACAATTTCATAATCTCCACCGGTATCTTCTTTTGCAGACTGAAGAAATCAAATAATATTTATGGAAATAAGGCATGGAATCTTCTTTTTCTTCTCCCCTTTTTTATTATGATCATTGAGAGCAACCACCTGATAGAAACCCATAATTAGTAATCTGGGTTAACAATTTCATAATCTCCCCCGGTATCTTCTTTTGCAGACTCAAGAAATCAAATAATATTTATGGAAGTAAGGCATAGAATCTTCTTTTTCGTCTCAACTTTTTTTTTTTTTTTATGATCATTGAGAGCAACCACCTGATAGAAATTCATAAGAAACAATCACCAGGTAGAGCCATTTTCAAAACTGACATTTTGTGTAACCACCCAACTTTATTGGAAAAAGAATCTGGAGAAGAGTTGCAGCTGCATATAATTTAAAAAAAAATTGAAACTGGCAGTTTTACACCGAGGAGGGTTGGTGAGAATTGGCTCCCAGCTAAATAAACAGGTTAACGGTCTGGAATCTAATAAGTAAAAACAAATTCAGTAATCAGTGAGAATCATTAAATAGGTTGCAAGAGTGATACTGTGAAACATGATTGCTAGTCTGCTACCTGTGAGATTGGCCTACTCTTTATTAATAGTGATGTGGACACCAGCTATGTACTAGCAATTTAGTCATAGTATCAATAATTATCATCGAATAGAAGTAAACTTCTATAAATGATTCTGCAGCCCCTCCATCAATGAGAACCTCAGAATTCATCTATGAGAATTATGAGAATTCTCAAACTCGGCTCCAATTCCCCAACAATGATCTTGCCCAAATTATCAAAGCCCATTATCATATTATATATAATAAATTCTATAAATGATTCAACAACCCCTCCATGGCAACATCAAAAACCCAAATACAGTTATAGAATGCAAACATGCCAGTTTAGTCATGATTGACTGTTTCTGGCCCTTCAAGACCAGTAAAAGCAGATTCGAGCAACCAAGATATATTAAGAAAAACAATTTGAACGAAGAGCTAATGAAAATAGCAATTAGTAAAAGCATGCTTGGTTTTTAGATGAACAAAGTAACAACATATGAACACTACATCTACGCAAGATCAATATAGTAAGGATCAACAATTACCGAGGAATAAAATTAACTTTCTACAAATGATTCAGCAGCTCCATGCAACATCTAGAATCCAAATTCTTTTTAAAAGAAAATAAATATACCAGTTAAGTCGAGAATGATATTTGCTCAGACCTACAAGAGCAGTGAAACCAAATAAGAGCACACATGATAGACAAGCAGAAACCCCTTGTTATCAGAAGGAGAGGTGTGAAATATAAAAATTACAATGAGGTTATACAATGTAACAGACAGATTATGATGAAAATATGGAATTTAAATAGGGAAACAAAAAGATCCTCATAGAAATTAGAGAAATGCAATTATGTGATGATCCTCGAGGCAAGGATCTGGAACGTAAACCGTCATTAGCACCACCCATGGTAGAAGTAGAGAGTTATAGAAATGTTTTATGTGACTTGAAAAAAAAT
>JAPKLY010000014.1:538849-551384 GCA_026898435.1 Prunella vulgaris | reverse complement strand
AAGGCAGTAAGGCAACACAATAAAGAGTCAAGAAATAGAGTTTGCAAAGGAGAGCATGAAAAAGATTCAATAGTAATGAAAATTATTGAACAATAACCCCATTACATCAACAAACACCGTACTACTGCTACAACCTTAAATAATCTGAAAAATGCTTTATCCATCACCAGATGCAGAAGCTTCTGCCCAAATAAAGATGGACCTAAAATAGGTGAATGGTTAGTAAATGCAACAGGACAACTAACCAGGAATACCTAAAGAAGAAAAGAACGAAAAATACACAAAGGGAGCAACAACTTCAGCAACTATAACAGAAAACATCCCCTACAGTAGCATAGCAAGTGTGGCAGCCGGCACAACGACAACCAAATATACGATATGTTAATAAACTATTAACAACTAACAAGAGATACCAAGAGTTCATACATGCCGATAAGGTGTTGAGCAGTCAGAAAAGATTAAGACCTTCAAGAAAAGTTGAATCAGACTCGAGCACTCGAGAGGAATGAAATGTTAGCAAAATAAGGAAAGTTGAGTTAGCCCATACATGCCGATAAGGTAAATTACACGATCATCAATCAAGGTAACACTTAATTTCTTCTGAAAATAGAAGCAAATTGATCAAAACAGGAGTAATACCAAGTTACCGGCTCACTACATCCCATGACATGCAAAACCCTAACATGATCATCATATGTAATCATACGACGCATGCTAAACAACCTACTGTGGATAATTAATAATATTGATTTGTCAAGACTCAAGACTACGTGGCTCGTCTTGTAAACGGTTCGCTGGCTTGATTATTCACAAAATATGATGGTGTCATTGGGAAAGGATAATGGACTGCAAATTACTGCAAGAAATTGAAAAATATCGGAACAAAAATGCGAAAATTCAAGAAAACGGCTACTTCAAAACTTGTGGAGAACATCAACATATCATCTATCAACCAAATTCAAGAAATGGAAAGGATGGAGAATTTCAAGAAATAGAATGAATTCAGAGGAATTTAAGAAATTCTTGCCTCCAATTCTCCGACAATGATCCCGCCCAAATAATCAGAAACATTGTCGAATTTTTATTTTGGGATCCTAAAATAGACCCATATTTATAAGAAAATCACTAAACGGTATTTTCTAAGTTATACTCGATTTCAGCCACACTCCAGATTTCCTTTTCCATTTCAAATTCAATGCACAGCCCAACCCAGGTTATAATTTCAAATTCTGCGACGGGGCCCAACCCATTCAAAATTATAATCATTGTGAAACATGAGGACTGAAAACAAATCGGTTAAACAAATACATGACCAGAAGTATACATCAAGAGGAACAAATGTCCAACTTTTTTGCTACCAGAAGTAAACATTAGGACTGAAAACAAATCGGTTAAACTCCTTAAAATACACTTAGACAAGCTAGATGGTTTACAGGAAAGAGGATTTAATGTAAAGAACTGAATTTCAATCTCATGTCATTATCGTATTATTACCAAATAAAAAATGGCTTACAGGAGACAGCAAAATGTTCAAGGTAAAAGACAACAATACTTCACTTGTGAGTGCAGTAGAAGTTGTGCCCCTGAGCTCCAGATCAACAGAGAGGAGGCCTTGTACGTTAAAGTAGTTGAACAAATCTGCAACACTGCATTTGTAAGGTCTCTCTAACTTAAAACTTGTTGCATGAGGAAATTTGGTTTTAACCAAGTATGTCTGTTGGTGAACCACATATTTTGAATATCTCATGCATTTGCTCAACCTGGAACATGCCTTATGTTACTTTTGGATGCAAATTTTGAATTGGACAGAATTACAGAAATATTATATGTGACTTAAAAAATAAAAAATAAAAAATAAACTTGGCATTTAATCAGCAAGTGATCAGGAGCAAAGCCATCGCTCAACCTATATTCATAGCATGAACTGAGATGTCCTGTACAAAATTCTAAAACACCTGGAAAAAATTTCAAATTGCAAGCCTCTGATATAGTTTTTTCAAGGCATTGAAGGAGTCCCAGCCAGTTAACAGCATCTTCAGCATTGGACTTGGCTGAAACTGTTTCTTCACTGTTTCAAGGCGCCACTATTAGAAGTCAAGAAATAGCGTTTGGAAAGTATTGCATGAAAAAAACTCAATAGTATAGAACTAAATGAACAATAATCCCACAATTTCCACAAAAACCATACAGGAGATACCAAATACAGAAGCTCCTCCCCAATTAGAGATGGACCTGAAACAGGTGAATGGTTAGAAAATACAACAAAACAACTAATCAGGAATACCTAAAGAAGAAAAGAGCTAAAATACAGAAACACAACATTTACGGCAGGTATAACTGAAAACAACTCCTACACTAGTAGAGCAAGTGTGGCAGCCTGCACAACGCAAATATTCAGTATTTTAATATTCCATGAGAAGAGATACCAAGATTTTCATACCAGATATACAGTTCAAAAGAAAAAAAATATGTGTTGGGAGCAAACCGGAAAGGTTGTTCGTTGAGACCTTCAAGAAATGTTATACCGCACTAAAGCATTTGGGAGCAATGAAATGTTTTAAAAAAGAAAGAATGAGGAAAGTTCTAAAACATTTAACCACATCAAAGTTGAGTTAGATGATACAAGCAGATAAAGCAAACTATTAGTTTCTGAGTTGATTATATTAAGGGTGATTTACATATAGGTTCAAAAGAAATAAATTGATCAAAAGAGGAATATCAAGAAAGCAGTTTCACACTGAGGAGTGTCGGTAGGAATTGACTCCCAGCTATATAAACAGTTTAAGGGTCTGGAATCTAAGGAAAAAATAAATTTAATTCAATCAGTGAGAATCATCAAAGAGGTTGCAAAAGAGATACTGTGTAATATGATTGCTACTTGTGATTGGTCTACCTTATTATTAATGCTGTGCAAGTAAATAAGAACTTAAGAACCTTCAGCAATAAGCAGATGCAGGCTTAGTTTTCAAATTATATGCTAAAACTGACGAAAAAAACAGATCAATAGATGAACAAAGTAATGAAATATTGAAATTTGAACACAGCAACAACGTATGAGCCATATAATAAGGATAAAGAATTACCATGGAATTAAAGTTAACTTCTAGAAATGATTCAGAAGCAGCATGGCAGCATCCATAGTCCAAATACTCTTCAAAAGAAAATACGAATACCAGTTCAGTCGCAAATGATTGTTGATCCTCATAGAAATTACAGAAACACTAATATGTGGTAATCCTCGTAGCAAGGATCTGGAACAGCAAGAGTCATGAGCACCACCCATGATAGAAGTCTAGAATTGTAGAAATATTTTTGTAAATTAAAAAAATAGTAAAAAAAATAAAATTGGAATTTAGTCTGCAAGTGATCACGAGCAAAGCCATCATTCAACCTATAAGCATAGCATGAACTGAGATAGATGTACAAAGTCCTAAAACAAGGAAGAAACTAATTTCAAACCTCAGAGGCTCGGACATTACTGCTTCAAGGCACCGATAGAGCCCCAATTACCAGCATTGCAAACCTCGGGCACAACTGTTTCAAGGCACCAACGGAGCACCAATTCCCAGCATCTTCATCGAAGGACTTGGCTGAAATCATGTCTTCACTGTTTCAAGGCACCACTACTAGAAGTCAACAAATATAGGGTGTGTTTTCAAGCCCATTTAAAAGTGTAGAATCACTTTTTCTTGGAAGTTGGTAAGATCCAACTTGTTCAAAAAAAAAAAAAAAAAAAAAGTGATTCTAAACTTTTAGTAGAGTTTGAAAACATTGTCCATAGTTTGCAAAGTACTGCATTCAACAACTTTAAATAATCTGAAACTGCTTTATCCACCACAAGATGCAAAAGCTTCAGCCCAAATAGAGATGGACCTGCAACAGGTGAATGGTTAGAAAATGTAACAAGACTAATCAGGAATGCCTAAAAAAGAAAAGAGCAAAAAATATTGAAAGTGATCTTAGCAAGTATAACTAAAACAACACCTACATTAGCAGAGCAAGCAAGTGTGGCAGCCTGCACAATGAACCAGATATTCAATATGTCAATGACCTATGAGCAATAAATATTAAAAAATAACAAGAGATATCAAGATTTCATACCACATATACAACCTTTTTTTTTAAAGAGTGTTGGAGTAGTTCAGAAAGATTGTTCGTTAAGACCTTCAACAACAGTTACAAAATGCTGAGTTAGACAATACAAGCCGATTAAGTAAATTACATGGTCATCAATCAAGGGAATAATTAATTTCTGAATTTATTATATTAATTCCTAATTCGATAACAGAAGTATTTGATCAAAAGAGGAGATTAAGAAATTTCATACATATACCCTCCAGCATCCAAGTTACCTGCTCACCGCATCCCACGACATGCAAAACCCTAACAAGATCATCATGTGTGATTATATGGCACTTGCTAACAATCGACTGTGTAATAATACTGATTTATCAAGACTCAGGACCACGTGTCTTGAATTTGTAAATGGTTCGCTGGATTGATCAATCACAAAGTATGATGGCGTCATCGGTAAAAGATAATGGACTGCAAATCACAAACGGTTACATCAGATATTTGTGGAGCAAGAGATCATCTACTCAGAGGAAATTCAAGAAATAGAAAGAATTCAGAGGATTTGAGAAATTCTTACCTCCGCTACAATTCTCGGACGACGATCCCGCCCAAGACCTGAAGAACCGTTGTCGAATTATATACATAATGGGAATGCCCATATTTATAAGGAGGTTTATACGCGGTTACAGCTAGACGGCCCAACACATTATAAATCACCCAACGGTCATATTTCTTAAACGATCCAGCCCATTAAAAAAATATTGCAACGGTAAAAAAATTTACTTATACGTGATTGCAGCCCATTTCAAATTTCTATTATATTTCAAAATGACATAGGTTATATGCACCCACATTTGTTTGCAGTACACACACCTCATAAATTATCAATTTTGTTTTTAAAAATTTTAATTCTTCTCTTTATATTTTGTGTGTACCCACTTTCTCTCTCTTTGTCATTTCTTTCCTCTTTTCTTCTCACATTCTTCTTCCTCTCTTTCTTTCCCTTTTGTCACATTCACTTCATAGCACATATATTATCTCATTAAGACCAAAGTAATTTTTTCACATATTGCATATTTTTCCATAAATTTTATCTCAAACTTCAACTATCGCTCATTTACTGCAATGATGCTGATTTTTCCCATTTTGCAAGGTATTCCTATTTGGAAAAGTGAAAAAAATGTATAATGGTGAATTTTTTTTCCTTCCTCAATCTTCATCTCCTCTCTCAACCTCTATTTCTACATCCTAAGTACAAGATTTCTTTTCGATTCTTTTTATACGAAATAAAGTACAATTTTCTAACTATTTTTTATCGAAATTTTAGTCATTTTTCGAAAAAATTTGATTGTTTAATTTTTCGAATTACACTTTCTTTTTCATTTATTTTTTCCAGTTTTTTTTTCAAAATATAATTGAGAAAAATATGTTTGGATTGTTTGAAAATATATTTTAATTTATTTATTTATTATTTGTTTTGTGCTTTTCATTTTATATTTTTCTTTTTTTTTTTGTTAAAATTTTTCATTATTCAAACAAAAAGTACTTGATTTTTTCTACTTAATTTATGCTTATTATTTTCCATTTATTTAGAATTTTTTGGTTTTAAAAAAAAATATTTTATATATAATATATTGGTATTATACAAGGAAAAAATATAGGCATGCTTTGGGAATTTTTCCTATAATTTAGGTGGGTGTATACATTTAAGGAGAAAAAGTCAAATGAATATTTACTATATTTTATATATTTTTTAATTAATAAAATTGTAAAATGTGTGTATTTTTAACAAGTGTGGGTGCATATAACATGGACCTTTCAAAATCTGCATGAGGCCCAACTAGTTCCCGATTCCAAAAAATAAAAAATAAAAAATAAAAAGAGCTATGGAAAAAATATTCATTTTGTTGGATTTGTTATCCGTCTACCGAACTTTAGAAAGGTTGATTATATAATAATACCACCTCCATTTTTTAAAAAATTTACTATTTTTTATATGAGCTTGCACTTTACGGTTGTCAATTTGTACATGTACTAATTAATTAACTGGAATTCATTTCTAACAACCGCATCAATTTACACGAGCTTTCATTTAGATGAACGAATTTGAAAATGAATGAATTTAAAAAAAAAAAGACACAGGTGAGAAAACATATATTTTAAGAGCAACACTTGTGTACAAATTTCTACCGTAGAAATATCCATTTTTTAAAAATTCGCGGATCTAAACCGGGTCGGGTCAGATTTGGACATTTTTTTCCAAAATTCGCGCAACTTGTAGTTCCAGGTTTTTTCGCTCCCAGGTATGTTACAATTTGGGCAAAGACGTGTTACAATTAGACAAAATCTGTGTTACAAGTTCTTAAAAAATTAATTTTTTTTTACTTTTCAAATAACTATAAAGAAAATATGTGTTACTTAATTTATTTTTTATTCTCTTTGTTGATTTATGTTAATAATATGTTTTTTGGCTCCCAGGTATGTTACAATTTGGGCAAAGGCGTGTTACAATTAGGCAAAATCTGTGTTACAAGTTCTTAAAAAATTAATTTTTTGTACTTTTCAAGTACCTATAAAGAAAATATGTATTTCTGCAAGTATAAATATGTGTTACTTAATTTATTTTTTATTCTCTTTGTTGATTTATGTTAATAATATGTTATTCATGTACTTAATACATCATTTAATACTTTATATATGATATATAAAATATAATATATATTTTTATAAGGATAAATAAATGTTTGTGCATATAGTAACACACATTTGATCTTGCAGTAACACACATTTACTCTAATTGTAACACACATTTGCAGTAACACACATTTACTCTAATTGTAACATACATTTGCAGTAACACACATTTACTCTAATTTTACACACATGTACTCTAGATGTAACACACATTTGCAGTAACACAAATTTACTCCAATTGTAACATAAATTTACAGTAATACATATTTACTCTAATTGTAACACATATTTGTTCCTCAATTTGTGTTATTATATGAGCATATATGTGTTACTATAGGATAAAATGTTTTTATTAAGAATAAATATGTGTTACACATACAATGTAACTTATACATGTGTTACATTGCATGAAAAATATTTACTTCTACAAAAATAAATGAATATGTGTATAAAACAACATTTAATCTGGTTGTAACACTTTTTGCCTTAAAGTAACATGCATTTGCCCCAACTGTAACATACCTGGGAGCGAAAATCACAAGCTGCGCGAATTTTGAAAAAAAATACTCAAATTCGGCCAGACACGGTTTAGACCCGCAAATTTTAAAAAATGGATATTTCTACGGATCTTTGACCCGTAGAAATTTGTATATAAGTGTTTGTCATATTTTAAATTAAGATTATTATAAAGACATAGAAAAGAAAGAAAAAAGTAAGGAGAAATAGATATGAAAATGAGTAGAGGGGAGAAATAACATAAATGACATCGTTTTGAAGAGAATATAGAATTTCTTCATTTTAAACATAAATTTATGTTTAAGTATTTGTAAATTTATAGAGAGGCAATTATCTATAAGTGAAATCAACGGATTTCAAATCCACTCACCCACCCAAATGGAGTAATTTATGAAATTCTACACTCGACTCCATTCTTCGACGACGACCCCGCCCAAATTATGAGGAGTCATCGTCATATAATGGGCTCCCGTGAGACGGGCCGTATTTATAATGAGGATCAAACACGATTATAATTGGATTCAGAATTTTCTGTACACGGCAGCCCATTCAGCACGTTTTATATATTTTGCACGTGGCCTAACCCATTCAAAAATTACAAAACGGTCAATTTTCTTACTTAAACGCGGTTGCAGCCCATTGCAATTTTTATTTTTTTATTTTTAATTTCCAGCTCATTCAAGAATCTCGCAACCGTCAATTTTCTTATTAACAGGTGGGTATAGCCCATTTCAGATTTCCTTTTCTTTTCAAATTCTGCTCGTAGCCCAATCTCGATTCTAATTTCAAATTTGCACGAGGCCAAATGAGTCCTAATTGGACTAGTTATCTATAACTATATAATAATAAAATCTTATTCCTTTTTTTTGGAAACTTTATTTATTAGCCAAGTTTTTACTTACTAAATTTGTAAACATATATAATTAATTAATTATTATTAACAATTCATTGAATATAACATAAAGTAAAATTAATTAATAGAGCATTAACCTTTCAACTTCTAAACATATATACATGATTATTTTATATTCAAAATATATTAATATATTACACATAAATAAAAAGATCATTCATCTTCACCACTATTATTACATTCTAATTAATTTATTCCTAAATAGTGTTATTAATATTCTGAAATTCACCACTAAAATTTTATGTTTTTAAGAAAAATATTTTTTTTTAAATAAAATAGTATCATATTTGTAAATATATATTGTTAATGAAATAATCGACATGCGTGCTTAAGGAAGTAATTAACCAAGTCCGGATTGACGTGTCCAAGAGAATTGATCAAGCACGAAGAAAGAACCAGATCGAAGAACGCTCTGACGAGTCACCAATTATTAACGAAGTAACTTGGTGACGAGTCAGCAGCTTCTAAGTGAAGCAGACTGCTGATCAGCAGCTTATGATGAAGCAGGCTGGTGACGATCCAGCAGCTTGTATTTTCTATATAATGTAACCGAATTCATTCGAATAAAGGACGAAATTTTTACCCTAATGAAGTTCTGCTCGAATGACGAGCTTATATAAACGACCTACCTGCTTACTTATAAAACCTCGCATGTTCGTCTATTTCAGCATATTGTTAGTGTAATCGTTGTTATTATAGTCACGTAATCGCGTTTACGAAAATTACATCAACATATATATATAATTATGCGAGTGCGCATACAAATAGATATTTTACTTTTTAGTAGTGTGCAAATTTTGGACATATATTTTTCTAGAATAAGTTTATGGAAAAATAGTTCATGATAAATTTATTATGAAATTATTTAAGAATATTAAATATTTAATTAAAAATATAAAAAAAAATTTATTAGGTGTATTAAAATTTTGAGTTAAAAAATTAACTAAAATATAATACCAATCATCCGATTTTTTTAATACTCCAAATAAAAATTTGAATATTCTTTATAAAATATTTGGTACTTAAAAACAAGATTATAATTAACAATTTTTATGTAAAACTTTGTCATCTTTCTGTATCATTTAAGAACATCTAAAATAATTTGACAAAACATCATCAATCACCAACCTTTAATTAATGGTCCTATATGACCGTTTAGAATCAGCGACCTGCGTTCAACTCATTAATAATGGCTAGACACAGATCATAAGCCAGTGTTTTACAATAAATAAATCTTAGTATTTTAAACCATAATTTAGTAATTAAATCTCCTCGCCCCTCAAGAACTCTGAACCGTTGAAAACGCCCTTAAAAAAATCAAGTATAATATCGTGGTCCATTTCAAGAACAATCAATCAGCAATGATACCAACTGAATATTTTTATACATCAAGTGGAAACAATACTTCCAAAAAAATCATTGCCTATTATAACTTGATCATGATCAAGCACATACAAGCATAAAAACCACTGCTTCTAATCCCTCGTCACATCTTCTAGCTCATATATCAATTTACGAACAAATATGAACAAGCGTTCCCAGACACTCCACATACACTTCTTCCCGATGATGGCGCCCGGCCACATGATCCCTCTAGTAGACATGGCGAGGCAATTTGCCTGCCATTGTAAGGGAACAGTGAAAGCAACAGTGATAACAACACCGCTCAATGCTACTCATTTCAACACCACCATTGAACGAGAACGAGAGCAAGGTGTCGATATCAATATCAGACTCATTCCATTCCCTAGTGAACAGGTTGAGCTACCAGACCATTGCCAAAGCCTTTCATCAATTACCTCCCCAGAAATGTCCTTAAAATTCACAAAGGCCCTGTACCTGCTTCGACATCCAGTCGAGCAGCTCATACGAGAAGATCAGCCCGATTGCATAATTTCAGATTTTTTCTACCCATGGACCACTGATATTGCAACAAATCTTGGAATTCCGAGGCTGATTTTCCATGGACCTGGGTTTTTTCCACTCTGTGTGTATCACAGTTTGATCAAACACAGGCCTTTTAAAGGAATCAAGTCAGATTTGGATAGTTTCGTCGTTCCAGAGCTTCCAGATGAAGTAAGAATGACTGGATTGCAAGTACCAGATTATCTAAAGGTAGGGCCTGAAAATCCCATCAGCAAAATAATAGAAAATGGGACAAAAACAGAGGAGGAAAGTTACGGAATTGTTGTGAACAGTTTCAAGGAGCTAGAGCCAGCTTATGTGGAGCATTATAAAAGCAAAATTGGAAGAAAAGCATGGCATATTGGCCCTGTTTCGCTCTGCAATAAAGACATCAAGGATAAAGCACGACGAGGTAACAACAAGAACAGCGTTAACATGGAAAAGAAGTGCCTGGATTGGCTCAGCACCAAGGAGCCAAACTCAGTCGTCTACGTCTGCTTTGGGACGGTCTCATTGTTATCCGATGATCAGCTACGTGAACTTGCAATCGGGCTCGAATCTTCTGGTCAAGATTTCATCTGGGTGGTGAAGGATGATGACAGAGAGGACGAGGAGTGGATGCCTGAGGGGTTTGATAAGGTGATTGAAGAGAGAGGGTTAATAATCAAAGGGTGGGCCCCTCAAGTGCTGATTCTTGAGCATGAATCTGTTGGAGGATTCTTGACTCATTGCGGGTGGAACTCTTTGCTAGAAGCGGTAGCTGCTGGGGTGCCGATGATCACTAGGCCGATTTCATCAGAACAATTCGACAACGAGAAACTGGTGACAGAGATTCTGAAGATAGGAGTTTCAATTGGGGCACAAGAATGGAGTAATAGAACAGATGTTGAGAGGAGAGATCTTGTCAGAAGGGGAAATATAGGCAAGGCAGTGAGGGAAGTGATGGCTGGTGAAGAAGGCATGGAAATGAGAAATAGGGTTGCTGGATTGAGTGGTGAGGCAAAGAAAGCTGTTGAAACAGGTGGATCTAGTTACAATGATCTAAATTCGTTACTCGAAGAATTGAGATTGATCAAGAGCGAAAGAAATGTTGTAACTGAGACTGAATGAATTATCTGTTTCATATGCTATTTCATGTTATCTATTATGTATGTTACATAAAATAAAATATAAATTATGTGGCATATTTGGTTGCATACTATTTATAATTTCAGAGATTCGAAGCATCCTTTCAAAATAATAACTCCTCAAATTTCTGTTATCACAAACAGCTACAAGGGCCGAACAACAAAGCCCCAAAATGTAGATTTAGTCTCTCTACTGATCTCCTATCTCAACTAGATTAATAGATTCTAACCATCATTTCTCTTGCAAAAATGGATACAAAATTTACAGGAATCAAGTGTTCTGTTCTGGGGGGTGGTTCGTACCTTACATCATTACGTTGTGATTGCTTCAGAGGTGTACCATTATCGAGCATTCAGTCAGTACCTCCAAAGCGATATTATAGACAAACCAACAGTATTTAGCTAGAAGAATTGAGCATGTAGCTCACTTAATGCTGATGGCAATCACCGGTGGTAAGTGATCACATATTTTCAGCAGCGTGCTTTATCTGAAGAGCACCTCGAACAACATCACCCCTTGTGAGAATACCAATCTATCACATAGAAAATGAATAAGTTAAAGAAACAGTTTCAGCTGATAATTACCACATACACATGCTAAAAGAAGAGTATAATCACATTACCAGCTTCCCTTCACCATCTACAACTGGTAGTCGGCGGTATTTGGTTTCAAGCAGTAACCTACATCATCATCAGCAATTTCATTGAATTAATGCTTTTGTTGGTCTAATTATAAAAACTCTGCAACTACACATTGTTCTCTTCCTCGCCAAAATTAGATTGAAAGGAAAAGGAAAGGAAAGGTCAAATATGTCCAAAGTATCGATTGTTGAAAAACAAAACTCAAATACCTTGCAGCATCCTCAAGATTGGTGTTTTCACGCACAACGAGGGGATTAGGAGTCATAAGGTCACCCACAACCTTCCCATTAGTTTTGCCGAGTAACTTCTGAATTTCATTGAATGTCTGCATATATAAAATATTAGACACCGATAAAAGTCATACAATAATCATTAATCAACTTAATTGTTGCATAGCAACTTACTTAGCTTAATCTCTCTCTTCAAGTATAATATAATATAAATATATAATGCTTGTGTGAGAATAAGCAAACAGGGTGAGGCTATTCACACCCATATCTTTTCCAAATAAACCCCTAAGTCTTTTGGATAGATTTAACTCGAATGTAAAATGTCTGAGACACCCTCCATCTTAAAAACACAAATTCACTCCTTCCTTAGACCAGTTCCATGACACCACCCTCTTGATTCATCCTGCCATAAACACCATATGACTAAGCTTCAT
>JAPKLY010000014.1:441405-538749 GCA_026898435.1 Prunella vulgaris | reverse complement strand
CCCCCAACCAAACATAAAATTAATAATAGAGCCAAAAACATATGACCTTCAGTTTTCATTTTTAACCGAAATCACATAGCAAAGCACTTCCAGTTGCCTTAGTTGACTAATGATACAACTTCACTTGAACTACTTCAAAACACTTGACTTGCATTATATTACCCTATTCAGAGAATATTGGGTAGGTAATACATGTTGGCAAGTAAAAAAAGCTAAAATGATAAAGCAAGATGAAAGCAGCAAACCCCTTATACGTTGTGTGCATCAGGAAAGCCAGAGAACAAATTTTACTTGAAAGATGGCTCATATTAAGAGGTCTCTATAAAACAAACACATATGGTTTAAACACGGGAAGAAAAATTTATACATACTTTCCAGGAGCTACCAACAACTGGAAACAAGTTTGTGTCTTCTTGACCGCCACCTATGATTGACCAATGAGATAGCAACACAATTAAGATCAATGCTTAATTAAGGTACTGACTAAACTTGCCAACATCAAGCCCATTTTAACCCCAAACAATAAAGGAAAGAACAGAACATCATAGAAACAAATAAACATATATATAAACTAATAGGACAACAAACAATATGGTTTACATAGTTCCTTTAGTATCTTTGGCAGATAATTTTGAACAAGATTAACAAGCTTCTAAACCTTGCTAAAATTTCCTTTTTCTATTTTATTCCCTTCAACAAAACCCATAAAAAAATTAAAGATGAAATGTGGATATTGCTCGGAGCTAAAATATATTCTCTAACATAATATTCCTACGATAACAAATACATCCAAGCAATACAGATTTTGCTTCAACTCACATGAAACTGCCAGAAAGTTCTATTGGTATCCAAAAATATATATGCTTGATGATCATTATTACTCCTACATATTCTTCATTTTCAAATATATAGATAAAGATTAAAGGGGAAGGTATTAGTCAGCTACCATACATGTGATCACGTTGAACTGATTGTACAGGTCACTTTTTCTGAGCGCAAATACTCATCTGTTGCCCTAGAGATAAATGTAACTATATCACCAGTAGACAGCTTGGTCAATGACCTTAGCACTATGACTAACTAAGCTAAAAACCAGAAACTAAAGTGGTTTCATTACACCAATGGTACCTGAGATGGAGTCAAGCGCCAACAAATCATAGTCAGAAACTACACCAACCTGCAGTAACATCATTGAATTTGTCATGTTTTATAATGAACAACAGCCACTGCATATGTACACACACAAACGTAATACCAGGAAATACAGGAAATATTCATTCTGCTGATCCTTAATAGTAAAAATAATCAAACAGGAAATGAAGTTATTACCAACTTCCAGTCATCATCAACCACAGGAAATCCAGTTACTCTTTTCTCAACGAGAGTCTCCAGAGCTGTGCATAAAATGAAAGGTCAATCAAAAGAATGAACGGATTGAGACATTTTCAACATATATACAGCCAGCAATACCTTCATCCACAGTAGTTGTAGGTCTTACAACATGCAAACGATCTCTTCTTGTCATAAAATCACCTACAGTGTAGATTCCCTCTCTTGGCTGAAAGTTGAAAAACAAACAAATTCAGGGACGGTGAAGACTGCCAATGTTCTTTAAAGATCAGTAATTGCTGTTTGTAATTTTAAACCTTTCTTACTTAGAATTAACATGATCAAATTGGAATATTTAGCAAATACGTCATCATGCGTGTGATATCCACATGAAAGCAAGAAGAAACTCATGGTTTAAAAGTGGCCATATCAATTAAGTAAAGCAGATAGATAACATGGTTGAAGCAGTCGATTATGTGAACCCCTGAAAGGCAGGATCAACTTTTACAGCCAGTTTGAGCTATGTCATTATTGAGTCAAAATCAGTCAGAAATTTAATTTGGTGGATCCACAGGACAATCCAGAGTTATTAGCAAGACACAATGAAATCCAGATTTAGCTTAGGATTTCGGAATGATAAAACTCCAAATCATGCAATCACTTTCCATAGTCTCTCAAGACTAATAGTGTAACTACTTACTTCTGAGGATAAACCATATTTAAATGGAAAATTAATATTATTCATGTTACTCTATCCTAAGATCTGCTTACCAAATACAACAATTAGTATCATCTTATTCTATCCTATGTTTTTTCATCTAATTCCATTTTTATAGCACTTTATGCAACCTCTAATCCCCATATTCACCACATTATGGCCGTGATTGTTTACGCAACTCTTCAGTTAGCTTCAAATCTACACAAAATACAGATTCTGAGGTATAGACTGAAATTCGCGGCAAATACTTACTGGAACCGAATTGGTTGTGCCGGAGGCGGCGAAGGGCAGAGCATCCAGCTGTCGACCTCGCCGCGCTTGGCGATATGAAGCAGCGCTGCTAGTAACAGCGGATTTGGGGAGGGGAGAGCGGCTATAGTACGTGAGAGTACACGGTAAACGACATCCATGAGCGGGTAAACTTGCTCCTGAAAGTGGAAATACGGCTTGGAAATCAGCGAAAACAATGGAGTCCATCGGCTGGAACGATGAGTGTGAAAGGTGAAGAGCACGGAAGAAGGATTGCAGTGATAGAGATGTAAAGGGGAATGAGATATTTCACATTCCCCAGTTGTATGTGTTTGAATGGTGAGTCCTTGCTTTCTGTAGCGTATATATATCTACTTTCCTTCTTCAGGGTAGCGCCATCAAGTTTGGGTATGTGATTGGGATGCGTTTGGCACCAAATACCTGATTGATATTTATTGATATTCATTTACAAATTTCCGCACATTTTAAAAAATGATAATGAGTGTGCACAATAATAATTATTTTTTACCGCAAAATTTATTAACAATAATATTTTATTAATTTTTACTGATAATTTGTTTACAAATTAATGGCCCTTAATATAATATAGGAGTAACAATTACTCCCTCCGTCCCGGGGTATTTGCACCCCTGGGATGGCACACAGTTTAAGAAAAATGTATTTTTTTAAATAAAGTAGTGATATATGGGTAAATGTGTGAAAAAGTTTTGTAAGTGTGCACACAAATCGATGTTTCCCTTTTAAGTAGTGTGCAAATTGATTTGGGACAACCCAAAATAGAAAGTGTGCAAATTAATAAGGGACGGAGGGAGTAATAATTTGGAGAACAAAAATAATATTAGGCTCCGTTTGGTAGGGTGTAGAAAATTAGTACGTGGTGTTGAGATTTCGATTATTAAGTTTGAGATGTGTATTAAATCTTTGTATTTGGTAGCTAATACTTAAAAGTGTATTATTTTTATATCTTTATTTGGTAGAGTGTAGTAGATATAATTTAATATTTATTTTTAATGAATTAATTCTTAGTTTAATCATTTGGTAGGTAAGATAAGTAATATTAATTTTGAAGAAACGTGAATTTATCTTTTAACACTTCTTCACACACTATGTAGTTAACTTAACACAACACACTTCTTCTTCATTTCAATACACAAGCAGTAAACTAGGGTTTGCCACTCACCTCACTCTGCTTTTGCCGCTGTGTCGACAGCGGCTTTCTTCCACTCTCTCCGTCGACGACGGCGAGGACATCGACGGCAACGGCGAGGACATCGACGGTGAGGACATCGATTTGTGACCCAGTTGTCGTGTGTCTGTAAGCGTGGAAATATATTTCATCCTTTTCAAGTATTTTATCAAAGTCACGAAAAAGGAGATGGGTTTAGGAAGAATTCGAACATTGTTATAATTTGTATGGGGTTTAGTATGAATTCTTTTTTTGTTTTTCAGATTTTTTGCCTCTATTGTATACGAATAGTTCAAATTTGATATGAGATGATGCTATTACTTTTGATTTGGAGATACCTGAAGATTACTAGTGTTAACTTTGATGATTTTTGTGATGTAAGGGAATGACCAGTGAGATTGACTAGTGATAATAGCTTTATTTGAGAACATTATGTCTAGGCTTTATGCTCTGTGTTGAATTCATGTGAAGAATTAAAGCCATTGTTGCTGCATAATTTGTTTTTGGCTATAAAGGCAATATGTGCTTGTCAGCTTCTTCATGCTTTGTGAGGTACTTGTGTTATATATAAAGGCAATAGGCAATATGAGGATGTCAATCATGCAACTTTCTCTTTGGATTTGCTAATGATTGAGTACAATACTGTGTTGGGTTTTAATGTTGTAGACATGGAGTTTATAGAGAGCAGCATGGCCACTAGTGCTCCCCAGAAGCAGAAGAAAGTAAAAGCCAACAAGACAGATAGGAGTAGAAGGTCTTGGACTGTAACTGAAGAAGCTGCACTGGTTGATCGGATGAAAGAACTTGTCAAAAATGGATGGAAAACAGAAAATGGATTTAGGCCTGGTTTCACGAAGAAATTGGAAGAGTTGCTTATGGCTGATTTACCTGGAACTGACATTCGTGAATCTCCGCACATCAAGTCAAAAATTACGCTTTGGAAAAGGGCGCTAGGATCACTGCAAACCATGATTATGCATGGTACTGGAATTGGGTTCAACACTGTCACCAACATGATTGATTGTGAAAGCGATGCATGGGAAAGAGCTGTTAAGGTGATAGTGAATCATATTCAATTTATTTAATAAAATTATGCACTGTATTGTGTGTGTCCATCTATTTATTAATGCATATTTCCTTTATCTTTGGTAATATGTATCTTACAAAATGTCTTTTTTATCGTTTCTCTCTAATTTGGCAGAAAGATCCTGCTGCACTAAACATGCGCTTTAAAGCATGTCCCATGTACACGGATTGGCTGGAGATATTTGGTCGAGATCGAGCCACTGGGGACATTGCTGAGGACGTGATGCAGGCTGTCAATACTCTTGTTGATGAGGAAGTTGCTATGGAGGAGGAAACTGGTTCCGCATTCAACATTGATCAGCCTCCCGTTCAGATGGATAACAATGTTGAGAATGACTCGGTTGATATGGACGATACTAGCCACGTTAACATGCAATGCGACCAGACTTCAAATGCGCCTGAATCATCTAGTAAGAAAAGGGGTAAGTCAAACAATCAGAGTTTGGTTGATGTGTTAGACAGGTTCTGTGTTGCCTCTGACAAACGGCTTGATACAATGGCCCGTGTGATGGGATACGAGCGTGATTTGGGTCAATACAGGAAGGAGGTTTTTAACACTATTTGCTCCATCCCAGATTTGAGTTTGGATGAACAACTTGATTCATCTGCCATGCTTGCAAGGAATAGCGACCTTATGGAGATGTTTCTTGGCTTGAACGAAAATGCTCGGCCTCATTTCGTTCGTCGTTTGTTAGCTGGAAAGTTTGGTGGCGTCTAATGCAGCCTGCGGTGTTCCAATGGTGACTGATAATCGTGATGGCAATTTAGTGTTTAATGTGTTTTTTGATTATGTAAAGGTATATTCATTATGCTACCGTATGATGCCATGCCATTCTAAGTATTTTGTTATGTAATTAATTATCCTACAGTTTGATGCTACTCTAAGAACTTTGCTATGTAATTAGGTCCTGCTGCCGTATGATGGTACTACAAGTATTTTGGTGCTGAAATTATCAATCAAGTATTTTCCCTATTTTTTGTTGATGTCTTTATTGTTGATGGTACTGCAAGTATATTGATGTTGAAATTAAGGTCGTGTGATCATAGCTATTTTTGTTGATGTGTATTGTTCCCGAGTTAATGAGCATTTTAGTTGATGTGTGTATTGCTGCTGAAATTAATACCGTGTGACCATATTGTATTGTTCCTGATAGATGTGTCTTTGTCCATAGATGTATGTAACAGTGGTTGATTATATAAAAAAATTATGTTGCTCCAGGAACACAATATATCAAAATTAGTCACATTGGACTTCATAATAATATAGATGCAAAAGTAAAACACAACACATTATTTGCTGCATTCACTAGACATTACACCTATGCAGCAAAGACCCCCTTAAATGAAAACACATATCATAGTAGCGGAATCACATAATATCATAAACATTACGTCATCATGATACGGAAGTTCAAGATGACGTAGAGCTGCCACTGTCATTATCCCCATCGCGAAAGTTCAAAATCGGTCGTCCATGCCGACAGTAACGACGAGGCGGTGCAAAGGTTGTGCGAGTCCTATCATTCGGTGCACGTGCGGGAGCGGGCGCGGTCGTGGAGGCTGCAGAGGGCGTGGGTTCGGGCGTGGCCACTGGCACAAGTGTGACATTATGCATTTCCATATATCGTAGAAATGCATGGTAATCAGGATCAATATCATCTGGATAGGTCCTCGTGAAAAGCATAATCAACTGATCATACAAAGGCTCACCCTTAAACTGATATGCTGTGGCTGACGGAAATTCCTAAAACATAACATCAAAGAAAAAGGCATTATATATAGAGATATTTTCGTACCAATTATTAAACTATTTTACACTACATAATGAGTATCATGATGAATAAATATTACCTGCATGAGTAGTTCCCATGTATCGCTGGAGGCATGAACAACATTTGCAGCTTGATCATAATACACACCCATATATGTTAACATCCCTCTAAATGCTTCAAAACGCCTTTTTATAACCCGAATCTGATGATAGATCTGATGATAGATTCGGGTTATTTCATAATTCGTGTTGAAGGTTGTGTTGAAGCGTTCTCTCACGTTTGCTATAGCCTGATGATTGTTTCGACGATCCCAAACCCACGTTCCTATGTTTTTCTCATGCACCAAGCACTCAACTAGAAAGTGAGTTTGTTCCTTGGTGAATGGTGATCTACCATAGAAATAACGGTCTTGGTGTGAAGGGTTGGTTGCCATGATAATATTTGAGTAATTGATGGATTGGCTCAGTGGGTGGGTTCACATTAATTAGTAGGTACCTATATATATAGTAGTGAGAATCTAATTTATTGTAGTGCATAAATATAAAGAAAAATACATACAGAACTTTGTGGGCAATAATGTGGGTCAATAAGTAAAATTTGGTCAAAAAGGAAACTGTGTGTGTCGTCATTCCATCATTCAAATAGATAGCTATCAATGCAAAGCAATGATCACTGGATTTGGTGTGTTGTCCGTATTATACCAGAGAGATTCTTTATGGGGCAGCATATGAATTTGTCGTTTAATTCATAGTGTGTCAATAAATATTTTATTAAGCCCACATCTTTGTCTACATACTGAACAATAGGCAAAACCCACCCAATGCCTTCGTAAAAGCCCAACACTGTTGGAATAATTATTTTTAGCCCACCAAAAAAGAACACCCATTTAGTTCAATATTGAGGAGACCAAAGGGCGGTTCTGACTAATTTCCCGCCTAAACTATCAACAGTCGACGATCGATCGTGGGGAGAACGGCGACAACGAGGACACGTATAGATGAAATCACCCCACATCTTATCTCTCAAATCGTAGTCAAAGGATTTTGTGTCCAGTTTCTGGTGCGAAAGTAGTCAAAGGATTTTGTTAAAGTAACACCCGAACAAGGTATTGTGAGAAATGTTATTGTATACACATTGTTAATATTTCTATCAAATTGTGTTTGATTAATTGGTTATATAGTTGGATGCTCTGAAATGTATCATTCGAGATGCTCTTGAAATGTATCATTCGAGATGCTCTGAAAATATCTTGCACATTAGGTGTTTGATGAATTTCCTAAATGGGGTTAACATAGCTTATGCCTTATGTGTTTCATATGTTCTAAGGTACATAAAAAATGGGTCTTCTTCGAACTCAATGACAAAGAATTTTCCATTTTTTTATCAACAAATGGTGTTTGGGCTTCAATTAATTTTTTTATCAACAAATGGTGCTTGGGCTTCGATGATTATTTGACATCTTAATTCATGTCTAATGGCTACTGCATAATGACTACTTGTATGCTCAGAAATTACATAGAAATTTGAGTAATTGATGGTAGATAGCACTATCACTATCCTTACCCACAGAGCCCAAGTTTTTTCAATATTCAAGTTCAAATGGCTGACAGTTATATGTTCCTTACTTACAGATACCATCCTTACTCACAGATAGCACTATCCTTACTCACAGATACCATCTTCCATTAATCACAGATAGCACTATCCTTACTCACACATAGCACTATCCTTACTCACATATACCATCTTCCATTAATCATTGTCCTCAAGGTGCTGTCAATATGTTTGGTTTGATGTTACATTTTACTTCAAGAGAAATTGGTAAGTAGGGTATTCATTTTAACTATTTTTGTTAATGACAGGCTTGGGCTTCAAAAAGGAAGGAATGGAAGATGATAATCTTGCTGTAAGATTAAGTTGTCGGGCAAAACTAGAAATTATTACAACAATCAAGGAGTCTTTATCCAGAGATAATTTAAGGCGGTTCCGAGAATCATGTTTCGGAAAGTTTTTGGATCTTCATGAACTCCAATTTCAAGGACAACTACACCTCCACTTACTACTTAAGCAAGATCAACAAATACATGGTGATAAAATTGTGTTTCACTTAAATGATCGTGAGGCGGAGTTCGGCCAAAAGGAATTCTGTTTGATTACGGGTTTACAATTTGGCCCGACACCTCCCATCCCTACCTCATCAATTATTCACAAACAAGCTTTCAATGGGAAGAAGGATATGTACGTCGACACGGTCAAAAAAGCTTTCCATAAAGAGATTAAGAAGGATAATGGAAGTGATCTTTCGTTGAAGCTTGCCCTACTTTGGGTTTTGTATGGATTGTTACTAGTCAAGAATCAATCAAGTAAGAAGGTAGATTCTAGGTACGTACACCTAGCAGATGACTTAGATGTCTTCAATCAGTTTCCTTGGGGTAGGGTTGCTTTTGATTTGGTTCGTGATAATATTCATCAATTTATGGAGGGTCGGGAACATAAAGATCATGTTGATGTGTACGGATTTTCTTATGCTTTGCAAATTTGGGCCTATGAGGCTATACCAATCGTGGGTAGTTCTTGTGCAAAACAACCACGACGAACAAGAAATATCGTCCCGCGTATGCTCCGTTGGAATTCGGGAAAAGGTCCAAGATTCTCTGAACTAACAACGAATTGCTTTCCCATCTTAAAGCGTGGAGACCAAAGAAGTGAAGAGGTATGATTACTAATTTTCTTTCATATACCCACAATCTTTTTGTATTTAGTTTATATGAGTAATAATCATAATGCATTTCATGCAGTTAATGCCAAGTATGCATTTAAAACCTTCGGATGTGGAGTTGGGCACATCGTACTATCGGAGCGTGATTGACTGGGAAGAGATCATGAAAACAGAGCCACTAAGGGACATACCTGATAGGCCAAAACGCAAGAGATCATATTTTGCTGAAAAAAGAGATAAGGTAAATGAATTGCCGGCCAAACGCACACGTAAGAGGCCATCAACATCGCAACATGAATGTCAACAAGAAGGTGGAAATTCAAGAAAGATTGATGACTCTTTGATGCTTCAAGTTCGAGATAAACTCCAAAGTATCGAAGCTCGACAAGAAAAAATGGAAAACTTATTACGACGTATAATGCACAAATTGGAGTGTTCAACAAGTGGAGAGTCTGAACATAACTTGCATGCCCCCAAAGAACCTGAAGCTCAAGCTGACGTACAATGTAAAGAAAAGGAAGGTTTGACACAAGATGAAGAGGTGGAAGATGAAGGAGCTGACACTCACAACTTGGAGGTGGAAGATGAAGAGGTTGAAACTCAGAACTTGGAGGTGGAAGATGAAGGAGCTGGAACTCACAACTTGGAGGTGGCAGATGAAGAAGCTGGAACTCAGAACATAGACCTGGGAAATTCTGAAGGATTAGTTGATATTCCGATACATGTGGACATGTCACATGAGGTATATGATCTCTTGTCTTATATTATTTTTATTTGGAATAATGTAAAACATGGGTGACTGATATTGTTATTTTCTTGTTCATATATATATATAAGGATGACCTGAAGACAGATAATAACATGTCTGCCTCCAAAGTGAATCAAGTTGATGCAACAACTTTAAGACACATTTTACATGACATGGATAGAGAGATTGATGAAATGACAATAGATGCTGAGGTGGAAAATGAAGGAGCTAGAACTCACAACTTGGAGGTGGGAGAAACTGGTGATGGGGTTGGCACTTCGAGCGATATGGCCAACTCACATGAGGTATTATGATTTATGATCACTATGTCTTTTTTTTTTTACGGGAAATGAGATTGTTGTTTGCTGTTTATATATAGATTGAAAACTGAGAGGCGGCCGAAGATAGGTGCAACTGAGATGGATGTGACCAAACAAGATAAGAGTGAAGATGATAAGGCCCGTGGAGGGAAGGAAACTGTTTTGGGTCATACAGAGGTGATTGAGAATGAAGTGGTAGTTGCTGATCCCAAATGCAAAGAAATTGTTGTACAGCCCGTTGGGACCAGTGATGATCTGCCAATGTACAACCCATTGACATCTAATATTGAGAGGATTGAAATGGTTCGTTTTGCTGACTGGTGGGGAAATAACCGTCAATCACTTTATAAAGTTTGGACAACCGTATCAATATTTCCCGAAGTACCTTCAAACTGGTTCGGAGGAATTTGGTCATCAGATGGGTGGCTTAGTAATCAGGTATGATTAAGGCAGCAGTAGATACTATATATCTTACCAAGTATTCCTTATTTATCAGCACTAAATTTATGGTTTTTTTATGTTAGCACATGGATGCATTAATGCACCTTATCTTGCTTAAGAGGAGGATGTGGCCTAACAGTTTCTTGGGCGGCTGGACATGTGTTGAAACAAATTTCTGGGTGAGATTCTCTTACTCGATTGTATTTTTCAAATTATACGTGATCCAACTACCCGAATTGTTCATTTTCAAATTAATTGTGATGTGTAGGATATCCTCACCAATAGAGCATACAATCACTTGGTAAATGCGAGGAAAGCGAGTGTTAACTGTGATTGGTCCACAAAGGAGAAAACTTGCATCAAGTTCATGACAGGGGAGCTTCCTCGTGGTGGAAGTGGTTTGTCGTGGGCCGCCGCAGATGTTGTCTACGGTGCTGCACTTGTGGGTGGTAACCATTGGGTTTTATACGAGGTACGTCCACCAAAATGGAGTATAACAATGTACGATTCTATGAAAGGGGGAAGTCGTCCTAGTGCAAGGAACAAATCTATATTCCTTCGATTTGCATCGGTCTTGGCAAGTATGTATGATGAAGCAGTTGGTTCATCTAGTGCAATGACGACAAGGAACAATTCCATAAAACCACTAGATGTCGTGTGGGCAGAAGATGCTCCACAACAAACGAATGCTAGTGACTGTGGCATATTTTCGATGAAAATGATGGAGTGTCTTATTTGTGGGGTGCCAGTGAATGCAATCAAGCCTTATATGGCTGAGCTGTTTAGGAAGGTGTGGGCTGTTGAACTGCATAATGAAGATGTCATGGTATTGTAGACAGATATTGGTCAAATGTACAATTTGTGGGCTGCCAGTGAAACTGATATTTTTTGTGCTTAAGTAGGGTATGAATTCTGCAACGAACATGTATTTTTAGTTCTTTGGTAGGGTATGAATTGTGCAGCATCTAAATGTGTGGAACTGATAGTTTAGGTACTAATTAAATTATCTACCTTTTGCTATTTATGGATATGTGTGGATTGTGAGAAATGCAATGTGGAATATTTTTGCAGGAGATGTAAGCAATTGCACTGCATAATGAAGGACACTATATAACATCCCAAATTAGAGAAAATTTTCATCAATCACCAGTTGGCCCACATATTTGCCAACCAGTAAAATGATGATATTTCATTAATTTTATACTAAGGTACACGGATATTTAAGACATATACAGGGAAAATAAAGCCATTTTACAACATAGATCTATCATAACAACATATATATAATGTGAAAATATAAATAGAAAGGACATATATATATATTTATATATATATATATATCGGGAAAATTACGACACTACATGCATCGATTTTTTGTGGCAACTCCAACAGCTTCCATCTATTTTCTGTTAGCGAACCAGAACCACTTCATTGGACTAGTCGAATCCACAGAGCTAGAACCCGGGTTTGCAACGGAGCCAGCAAGTTCAATCTCACTCCGTGATGGGGGAATTGCTCGTATCGGAGATGCTGACAACACTGCATTCGTCCATTCAGGAGAAGAGTTGTATTGTTCATCCAGGAGTGCATCAGTTGCTTCATCAAACAATCTTATACGAGAAGGGGGGTTATTCGTCTTAACAACAGGCGAGATGACCTCACCACTCTCATCATCAGAGAGAAATATTGCATTACGAACATTGCGAGAACTGATAGCTTGAACATGTAGTGTTGGTTCACTGATATTGATGACATCATTGTGTGGGATAATAGCAAGCTCATCCCCAGAAGAGAATAACAATTTCAGGTTGGCCCATTCCGGCTCACCGAGATGAAAGTACGCTCGAGCCAGTTCATGACGCTTCATCCAAATATATAAAGAAAATATTTACAAGTAAGTTAAAATTACATGCATTAATGCTAGAGATATATAACATCCTAACCTCAAATGTGCAAATCCAGAAGGTTGGAGACGCATGGATAACATTGAGCGTCGTATCCCACCATACATCTGCATGTTCAATGATTTCCTTAAACACATCATGTCGATTTTGTAGCTCACGTAACCTGTCAACGACTTCATCATGAGACAGAAGAAGCCAAAAACGAGCATTCACAGAGCTTATTGCGACTGAGATTGCATGAAAATTTCTTTCGGGAGGCATGACCCAGTTGCCGTTTTTCTTTTGCTCAATCAAGCAACTGAGAAAATAAGCATCCATTTCATAGGACCACTTACCGGCATAGAGGATAAAATGTTGAGGTGGTATTTTGGGACAATTCATGTTTATATTTGGCCAAACATATATGAGGGTGGTTATTTATGGAAATTGTAGGGGTGATATATTCGGCAGTACATATATATAGAGGATATATGACAATGTTGAGGTATTTATTATGTGTTGTTGGGGGATAAAATTAATAAAAGGTTGGTGGGAATTTGTGGATCATTTGAGCTGATCTTTAAATAGGTTTGACACCTGCAAAGCTTCTTTTGTCAAATCAATCGGCCAGGGTTAATTATGGATGACTAGGACCAATATTTTATTTCATTTGGTATAAGAAGCTGCATTAAAGAAGATCCAATAATTGAGAAATTTTATATACATACTAGGAGCTGTATGGTAAAATATGTGAGAAATTTCATAATAGCTGAAAAATTCAAATTGCATAAATGCCATAGAAATTAACAAAGTGCATTCAAGGTGCAATACATTGATGAAGTTGAAAATGTCACAGAAATTAAAACACCAATCATTCAAATATAGTTCTTCAATCAAGTTGCATAAATAATAGCATTCCACAATCAGAAAAATAAATTAACTAAGACTGCGATCTCCACATCTCGAACATAGAAACTGCCAATTGATCACGCCAATTATTAAACTCAGGAGTAGATTCGATTGTATCGATAAATTCTGGGATATCTTCATTACTATCCTCATCTGCATTGGGTGTATTGTTGACTTGCATTTCAATCGGATCTTCAGGCATCACAGATCTAATGAAGTTGTGGAGTAAAAAGCATGCCATTATAAGTCGAATTTGAGTCTTCAATGGGTAGAAGGACGGACTACTGAGAATCCCAAACCGTTTTTTCAAGACTCCAAAGGCACGTTCGATCACATTCCGAGCTCGTGTATGTCTCATATTAAAGTGCTCTTGGTAATTGGTTGGCCTACCGGAATTTGGGCCCCACTCACTCAAATGATATCTTGTGTTTCGGTAAGGAACAAGAAAACCCTCGCTATTTGCGTACCCATTGTCGGCCAAGTAGTAGTGTCCTATCAACAATGAAACAACATTGTGAATTTAGTTCAACATAACCAACAAACAGATCGGGATAATGGTAATAGTTCAACATAATGGTAACAAGCATAAACAAGAACCAACTGTCTTGCACTAACTAGAGCATCCAAAAAAAATAATTCAACTAATAGTTATTTATGTTGATGATGCAAGACAAAACACATTTTAACCACTATAAGGCAACCAAATAACACCAATCATTCACCCGTAAATTAATGTAAATCAGCAAAGAGCTTCACATTTCATAAACCAATGTAAGATTAGTTCCATGAAATTAATATTTTAACGATTTGAATTACCTCTCGGAACTTTCAATCCATAAGTCCTGTTGAGTGAGTCTCGTAGAACTCTGCAATCAGCTGCTGAGCCTTCCCATCCGGGAAGCACATAAATAAATCTCATATCTCGATCACAAACGCCCAAAACATTAGTGGATATGCGGCCTTTCCGAGTTCTATACCGAGCTCTGTCAGTGGATGGTACAGTGATATCAATGTACGTACCATCTAAGGCACCTAAACATCCCTGTAGACACATTATATAAACAAGTAAATGTTAGTTTTGCTGGTACATAGTGAAAAGGAGGAGAGAAACAATTTATTTTACCTTAAACCATTTCCATCTTGGATCAATTGAGTCATTCGGAACAGGTGTGGGTCTAACAAGAAACAGGTAGTGAAGTTTTAATATCGCTTTCAACACCATGTGAACGTAAGTCGATACTGTATGGCCGGATCTTATGAATTCAAACTTCACAACAGAATTCTTTGTGTGATGAGCCAAAACCGATAAGAACATAGCAACTTGTTCTTCAACAGTCACATATTTCCTATCTGTTAGCCCGCCTAATTCCCTCATCAAGTAACATAGCCGTGCAAATGCATTCCGATCCATCCTTAGATTCGTAATACATGCGGAATCACTAAGCAAATACAACCTACTCCGACGACTTATTTGTTGAGGCATTTTTTCAATCATGCTATACCGCTTTGCTCCAATTCTTTGCCTAACCGATCGACTATCGTTAACATGTGCATGTGCGATAATGAATAAAACAATCAGTTGGTTGTGTAGTATCTGCTCTAGCATTAGGTAGATGAGACGTAATTTATGTCTATACGACACCATCGTAGAAAGTATGATCAACCACGTACAAGATTCCTAAAAATAATGAACTGCCAACAACATGACAAAATAACTATGATAAGTATTAACCTCTGGAGCTGTCAAATACATATTTAATGCTCCTATTTACCAACCACGTAAAATATGCACACAACAATTTGAAGATTCGGCAGTCAACACAAACATTAAACTGTCAAAATGAATATCATTGTGCACACAACAATTAATGAAACATATATCAAATATAACAAACCCCAAACCCCATGTAACATGAGCAAACATATAGTTAAATTTAGGACAAACTTAGTTACATTTCACCATAGTATTTTGTGGGCAAAATGAGTTCATCACAAGATGTTGAAGAAAATGCTATACATATGCCAACATCTAGGTATACACATAATTTGAGCAGGTTTCTTGCCCACAGTATTTGAACATACAATATATATGCCTACATTCATGTATACACATATGTCCATCACAAAATTTGAGCAGATTTTGAGCAGATTTTGAGCCACAAAATGTACACACAAATGTATAGCACAAAAAGCATTTGAGACTGCATCCAAATCTGACCAAATGCCCAAAGGTAAAAGACTAGAGCATGATAAATTTGAAAAAAAGTACCAACCAGGTTTCCTCAAACACAAACCCTGAGTAAAACTGACCTGTGTTCATTAGGGTTGACAAATTGAGAAAATGTTCATCATGAAAATTGGGTTCACAAACTGACCTACCTACGAAACGACTAAATGTTCGAACAGGGGCTGCGGATTCTCTCAGAAGATTGACTAAATTTATGCACAGACCAAAGCTACCGAATTCTCTCTCAGAAGATGTTCTTCACTGTACGAAAAGAGGGGAAATGAGTTGTTCATCGATTAGGCACAGACACAAACAATTGATTAGGGCAAATTGAGTAAGGCTACGTATTTGAAGAAGGAAACCAAATTACCTGCGTTTAGGAAGAAATCGACTCCATAACACCTTCAAATTGAGAAAATTTTCGAACCGCAAACGGGAAAAATTCTTGCATAATCAAAATCGCCACTGTTTGTCGAATCGATTAGGCATGGACACAAACAATTTATTAGGGCAAATTGAGTAGGGCTGCGTATTTGAAGAAGGAAATCAAATTACCTGCGTTTATGAAGATGTCGACTCCATAACTCCTTCAAATTGAGAAAATTTTCGAATAAAAAACGGGAAAAATTCTTGCATAATCAAAATCGCCAATGTTCGTCGGGACGAATTCGAAGAGAATGGAAGATTTGTTGCTGAACGATTCCATTTTCACGACTTTCATATCTCAATGTGGCCCTAATCTCATTCACTGTTAGGAAAATATAAGCATATCTCGCCTACACCCCAAGATTTGTTCTACATGTTGCACAGTAGAAATCGAGATAAATGGTGGTAGAAGAACTACCGACCCGGAACTGTTCACCGGGTCGGAGATATGAAAAACCTGCTACCAAAGCAGTTACTAACGTTAAGACAAAGGTCATATCTCACCCATATATGAGGTACCAAACGGAGCCTTAGAAAAAATATGTTTGACCCAATTTTTATGACAGGAAGTAAGCCAGTCAATTTTTTTAATAAAGTTTGTTTATTTAGAATCACACCATTCAAGTAAACATTTATTTTATTCATGATCTCACCCGTATGTATGTAACTTATTTTGAGATTTTACACATACTCTAACCTAATTTGTTTTTAAGAACAGAGATCCGAACCGCGATTTTACGTGGAGCAGGTCGAGTCTTAGTATGATTTAAGCCAACTATATTGTTCTTATGCATCTATACATGTTTGTAATGTGTATAATTTGACAAATACTTACATGCATCAACGACAATATCTAATCATTCTAATAAAAGAATTATTCATACAAAGTAGAAACAAAAATAGTCTTAGTTGGTCACATTTAGTTATTTTCACCAACTCTACAATCTAATATATGCACTAAACCACAAAGAAAACAAATAGTGATTCAAAATGAGGTGAACCTACTCCTATACAAGTGAGCGTCATTCGTAAAATAGTGCATGTTTGAGTATACAAACAATGACATGACAAATTTTTTCATAATTTTAGAATTTACAAAAACTTAGATTTTTAAATATCATTGTCATGCATATTATTTATTACTATATAACAAATATTTTATATTTAAATTTTTAATAATGATAATTAACAGACATAATACTGACAATTTTTTGACATAACAATGATGATTAAAAAAAAAAGAGAAAATACACATTTTTGTCCTATAAGTTTCGTTGACTTTGCTTTTCATCATCTTAAGTTTTGAATTTTTGTTTTCGTCTTCTTAAGTTCTGAATTTTTGTTTTCGTCCTTTAACTTACCAAAAATCATAATTTTCGTCCTCCAACCGCCTATAATCAGTTATACAACAGGTAATACACACGTGGATTCATTTTTTTCTTTTTTTTTTTTAAAACAAAATACTAATTTGAGGTATTTGGAGGGAATTAGATGTCTGTATTCATTTTTTAATATGATGTACAAACCGTGCAACGAAACCACAATGACACTTAATATTGCGTTCGATACTCGTTGATTCATACGAATTTCTTGAAGACATCTCTCTTCCTTTCCGTACAGTGAGTATGCGCTGAAAAGAATTTAGGCTTTTGGATATTTTGATTTGGAGATCTTTGTTCATTTTTCCCTAATTCTCTCAAGCCCCTATGCCTAGATTTGATCGACTAGGGTTTTGATTTGGGATGAAATTTACGTTAATCCTGTATTTTATCCATTAAGACCTAATTCCCTCTAAACATCCCTACGTTAGTATTTTGCTTTAAAAAATAGAAAAAATTAATCTACGTGTGTATTACCAGTTGTGTGACTGGTTATAGGCGGTTGGAGGACGAAAATCATAATTTTTGGTAAGTTAAAGTACAAAAACAAAAATTCAAAACTTAAGAGAATGAAAACCATAATTTTTTATAAGTTAAAGGACGAAAATAAAAATTCAAAATTTAAGAGGACAAAAACCAAAGTCAACGAATCTTATGGACAAAAATGTATATTTTTCCTTAAAAAAATAAATTTCACGTGAATATGAATTTTACAGGAGAAAACAATACCAAATTATATCAAAGGGAATATAGTTTTCGATATTCGTTGCTCAATTTCCAATTATATTTCCATTTTGCATCATATGCCAAACACGCCTTGAGGATTATTTCAAATTGGTCGGCAACATGTTGGGTGGTGTCTGGACCCGCTTGGTGCACAAAAGTCTGTAACGTGTGGTTGTGGATTAATGGCCAACTTTGCACATTTTGACTATGCATACACACGCAAGTTCTTTTTTTTTTTTTTAAATAATTTTTTAAAAAAATCATTCTATATATATCTCCCACAACAAATTAACCCATACTTTGATTCTCTAGAGGATTGATAATTCGATACTCATATTTCCAAAAAATAATGCACAATTTTGTTGCTAAAATTAATGTAAATGAAAACATATAATAGGTGGACAAGAATTTAAAATAGCACTTTCCTCCATCATGTGATAATTGATATAAAAAGAAAAAAATAATAATTAAAAATTTAAAAATAGTTCTAAAAAGATATGTGAAATTTATTGTAGGAGGGACAGTAAAATGAGAAATTTATATAAGGAGAGAAGGAGTTGTATAATTTCAATATTAATATATACTAAAATAAAATAAAAAAAGAAAAAGAAAAAGAAAAAGAAGTGGAGCAGCCCACCTCAATTCAGCAAGGTCGAGGCCCAACCCAGCTCAAATAAACCCAACCCACTTTTAAATGGAGTCGGGCAGGCTTAACCCGCTATGGCAACTCCAATTGTACTGGATTAACAATTTCGTTGACTACAAGAAAACTGGGCCCACAACGTCTAATCAACGGATGATATCTCGTATCACAATATCTAGGGTTTGAGAGCACGCAAGCAAATCCCTTATCACTCGCTCATATAAATAGCGCCGACCAAGAGTTTGCGGATTTGGACCTGTTCTCCAATTCCTTCTTCTACCTCTGTCACTTCTCGGCTACGACGCCGTCGTTGCTGGCGGTGATCCGTCGGATCTCCGACCTATGATCCCTTCCCTCTCCTCTCTTTATTAAAAACAGAAAAAAAAATTAAAAAAAAGTTGAAAATCTTGCCCAAAAATCCCCAAATTCTTAGCCTGATTTTCTTTTTCGATTTCGGTCAATTTATCTGAAACCTATTTGTGTCTGATAACTATTTGTGATTTATTTGGTTCCCGTAATAAAAAGAGGAGAGGGAAGTTATAAAGAAAAACCCAAAAAAATCAGAAAACTCTTCGAAAAGGAAAAAAATCTTTTTTTTTCTTATTTAATTTTGGATTGAGATGGCCGCACAGGTTCAGATGCAGCCACAGATGCAAGTGGCCAATACGGCGCCGACTGGTGGCGCGCCGTTCGTGACCTCTCTGTACGTCGGTGATCTTGATGTGAGCGTCACGGATTCTCAATTATACGATCTGTTTAGTCAGATGGGGGATGTGGTATCCGTTAGGGTTTGCAGGGATTTGACTAGTCGGCGATCGCTTGGATATGGATACGTCAACTTTGGAAACCCTCAAGATGGTTAGTACCTTAGATTTTAATAGTTCAGTTACTTGTGTTGAGATATTAATTTGTCGTTTTATTTCCTGTTAAATTTTGTTATCGAAATGAGACTTGTAGTTATCTTACGCAGTGAAATATAACTAAGCGTGTTTTTTGTTAAGCTAAGTCACAATTTGTTGTTTTACACCTTATTGCAGATTTGTAGTACCTTGAGTGTTTGATGTTACCTTTCAACAGAGAATATGATACAAATGTAATTCTTACTTCAAAATGTTGTAGATACTTCTCTTAAAGAGAACAAACGTATACAAATATTTTAAATAAGGTACTCTAGATAAGCAACGAATCTGAACCTTAGAGTTGGCTTTTAACCATTCCTGTTTGTTTAATGACCATATATTTCATTATTCTAGCTCTTCCATTGTTTTTGGATGTGATAAGATCAATCTTTTTTTGGATAATAAACAAACATCTAATATACATGATATTGAACAAGATTGTTAGAGACAAGAAAGTAGTAACATGCACACCATTGTGTCTAATGCGCCATTGAAGTTGATGAGAATTATATCTGTCTTTGTGATCCTATACACACAATATGAGCAGGCCATGCTGTTCTCTTAATTTCATACAGAACTTGTTTGACACATGGTTGAGTGTATTACCCTTCTGGCTTATGTTGTGAATTGTGATCCTATACTAAGAGTTAATAACTAATTCTTTTTAACCTCTTATAAAATGTTATGTAATCTAATGGTCATATCCTAAAGAAATAAATGGGAGAAGCTGATAATTCTTTAAATATTAGAGGTTTGGTGGGCTTGGGAATTGTTTACATTTTTGCATCCAATGCATATACATTTGTTTCTTTTGACTGTTCAACTGTGCAAATTTTCCCTTAGACTACTTCTTTAGCTACAGAGGTGTGACCTCATCTAATGCACCATGAATGTGTATCTCTTACTACCTTTTTACATTTTTGGTGGTTTGCATAGCTGAGAGGGCATTGATGGAACTGAATTTCACTCCTCTTAATGGGAAACCAATAAGGGTTATGTATTCACATCGAGATCCCAGTGTGCGCCGAAGTGGAACTGGAAACATATTTATTAAGGTATTTCCCAATTTATTTTGAAATTTTAGTTATATGTATTCTATGTGTGCCATGGAACTATAAGATAACAACTTCCCTGTCTCTCTCTATGCTCTCATTGACTAATATATGATTTTTTATTTTTTTTTGGATTAGAATTTGGACAAGGAAATTGATCACAAAGCTCTTCATGAAACATTTTCTTCCTTTGGTAACATCCTCTCGTGCAAAGTAGAGACAAATTCTTCAGGGCAGTCTTTGGGCTATGGTTTTGTGCAATATGCAAGTGAAGAATCTGCTCAAAAAGCTATCGAGAAGCTCAATGGCATGTTGATGAATGGAAAGCAAGTCTACGTTGGGCCATTTCTGCGCAAGCAAGAAAGAGAGATGTCAATTGACAAGACAAAATTTACTAACGTCTTTGTCAAAAATCTATCTGAAACAACAACTGATGAAGATTTTCAGAAGACATTTGTGGAATTTGGACCAATCACTAGTGCAGTGGTGATGAGGAATGAGGACGGAACATCAAAGTGCTTTGGATTTGTCAACTTCGAGAATGCAGATGATGCTGCTAGGGCTGTTGAGTCTCTTAATGGCAAAAAAGTTGATAACAAGGAATGGTTTGTTGGGAGGGCCCAGAAGAAATCAGAGAGGGAGGCGGAACTGAAGAACCGTTTTGAGCAGAGTATAAAGGAAGCAGCTGACAAATCACAGGGTTTGAACCTATATATCAAAAACCTGGATGATAGCATCGAAGATGATCAGTTTACGGAAATGTTCTCTCCATTTGGGACAATAACATCATGCAAGGTTGATGGATACTCATTTTCTCTCTTCCCCACCTCCTCCATCTCTCTTTTGGGTTATTGTCATCCCTCATCACGCCGATCATGTCACTAGCCTATGGCTTACCATATCTACCTAATGTCTGTACAGGTGATGCGAGATCCAAAAGGAATTAGCAGAGGATCTGGTTTTGTTGCATTTTCGTCACCTGAAGAGGCTTCTAAAGCTGTGAGATTACTTCTTTTCATTGTATCTGATTGTGCCCCTTTCACCAGTTTTTCTATTAACATATTTAACTTTTTTTATTTTCCTTTTAGCTTTCTGAAATGAATGGCAAGATGGTTCTTGGCAAACCTCTTTATGTTGCATTTGCTCAAAGGAAAGAAGATAGACGAGCACGTCTACAGGTGTTCTTTTAATGTGTATTTTGCATCACAGTGTATAATCTGTAGGCCATTGATGAATTTAAAACTACATAATGTTTTAATTCTTTTCTATTCGTGCAATGGATATTTTAATGGCCTTTGGTTTCAGCTGATTAACACAGATTGTTGTATTTTATACAGGCCCAATTTGCTCAATTGAGGCCAATAACTATGGGACCTACTGTCGCTCCTCGTATGCCGATGTATCCACCTGGTGGCCCTGGTTTAGGGCAACAAATATTCTATGGACAACCTCCACCGGCTATTATGCCTCCCCAAGTACTAATGATGATTTACTTCTTTCTATTCCGATTTACATCTTAAGTCTTATGCTGTTCCATATGAAATAATGTGCTAAATAATCATCATTTTCTAAGGGAGGGTGTCTTAATATGGACAGGATTTATATCTATAGAGTATTATTTTGTTTTATATCTTCAAGTAAAAATTGCAATTGTTTTGCCTCTATTATTTGATTTCACTTTCCATATACATGTTTAAAAGTACAGACAATTTTTTGGTCCTATATCAAATAATTCACTCCGTTTCAATCTTCGCCCCATTTTCACAGATACATTCACCATTTTTACATAGTGACTCTTGAGAATGTGTATCTTGCATGTTAATAGCTTCCAATAGTATAATCAATCTTCAACTTTTTAAAGGCGTTCCAAATTCAATTCCTCGACCATATAGTCTGATAATGACCAGAAATGACTGATGTGCATACTTTTCTATGAATAATTGGTGAGCTTGTTCCTAATGAATTTTTTGTCGGTTCAGCCTGGATTCGGGTATCAACAGCAGCTTGTACCTGGTATGAGGCCTGGAGGGCCTCTCATGCCGAATATGTTTGTGCCTATGGTTCAGCAAGGGCAGCAAGGTCCACGCCATGGTGGAAGGAGAGGTAATACCGGGCCAATGCAACAAGGCCCACAGCCAGTTCCCATAATGCAGCAGCAGCAGCAGCAGCAGGTTTGTGGCACTTTGCTCTGTGCCTGTTTTGCCATTAAACCTTTCGTTATTGTTATAAATTTTTAAATATTACTTGCTTGTAGATGGTTCCAAGAGGACGTGGTTATCGATTCCCTCCTGGGCGTGGCATGCCTGATGTTCCCGTGCAAGGAATGGCTGGAGGTATGCTTTCTGTCCCGTATGAAATGGGTGGCCTGCCACTTCGTGATGGAGGAGCATCTCAGCCAATTCCCATTGGAGCATTGGCATCTGCACTTGCAAATGCTTCTTCCAGTGAACAGAGGACGGTGAGCATTAACTTCATATCCTTTCATAAATTCCTTTTTGGCCTTTTATCCATGTATTGAAAAACTGTTGGACATATCATTCCTTAATTTTACTTGATTTTTCAGTATGAATGCCTCAATTCTTTGTTATGTTGAGCAGATGTTGGGTGAAAATCTGTATCCCCTTGTTGAACAATTGGAGCCTGAGACAGCAGCTAAGGTGACTGGCATGCTTTTGGAGATGGATCAGACGGAAGTGCTGCATTTGTTGGAATCGCCTGAAGCTCTCAAATCTAAGGTTGCAGAAGCAATGGAGGTCCTGAGGAGCGTGTCTCAGCAGCAGCAGGCTGGCACAGCTGCCGAGCAACTGGCTTCATTGTCACTGAACGAGTGAGATCTACTAGAGAAGCTCGAATAATACTGGTTGAAACATTATCAATCTAAATTATTATTTTAATGCTATGTTTGTTTCCGTTTGTGAGATCATTTAGAATGTGGTGTCGAACATTCTGCTGATGTTACGTTGCTGGTGCTTGTTTTGTGTGGATCTCTATCGTACCTTGTGTGAACCTGGTGTTTTTATATTATTCACATTTGGTGTTCTTATTTATTTAATCTTTCTTATGGATTTTTGTGAATTGATTTCGTAATTTGCGGTCAGATTAAGGGTGTGGTTGCAAACTTGAGTGACAGTTTCGACCATCACTTCATTTCCCAAGTTGTGGATGGTTGCAAACTTGAAGTGCTTGTATTCAACTTTTACTTTTAGAACTCTTAAAACAGCTTCTAAAATTTATTCTTTTAAAAGTTCCCTCTCACAGTTTTTGAAAAAATACTATTTATAAGCAGTTTTGTAGAGTTTCAAAACAGACCCTTAATGGTGCAGAAGCACTTTTCTTTTTAGTTGGTGAAATCTAACTTTTTTTTTAAAAAAAAAAAATGTGTTCTTCACTGTCTAGTAATTAGGGACTGGAAACAGGTACTAAGGGTGTGGTTGCATACTTATTTTTCGAAGTTGTGGATTGCAAAATACACTCCAAATTTAGAAGTCAACGTTATGTCTTTTAATCGCAAAGTAAGCTATTCCAGGTTTACTATTGCAGACTTGAAGTTGATTGTGATATCTTGTGATCTTTTAGAAGTTGTTAGTGGGTAGGATTAGATTCGACCAGTGAGGGACTAGATGGAAGTATTTAAATGATAAATATAATAAATTATTTAATACATTAATAAGGTATAATATATAAAATGATAAAAAAAAATTAAAATTGTCTCATAATTTATTAAAAAAATATAATTTGAAAATAAAATATTGATGCATATTAGTTTAAATTTTAAACTTTTAATTTCTATATATAAAAAATAATAACACAATAATTAAAAATATTCTTAAAAATGTTAACACCATATTAAAAGAATTTAAGTTAAAATGGCCTAGTTAGCGCCTAGATGGTTTACTCAGCACTTAGTTGGCCTAAAAAGAATGAAACAAGCTTAATTGGGAATGGCCTAATCGGCACCTAGACGACCTAGGCGCTAACTAATATCTCTAATAGTTTTTTTGATGTTTTGATATAAATCGGGGTCAACTAATGACATGACTAATAACATGTCACTGACTAGTTGGCGATATTTAGAACACTAATATTTTTGATGAAATAAACATAATTTCTCTGTACAATTTTAACACCACCCATTATTTAATCCTTTAAAATTGAAAATCTATACATCACTATTAAAATATGTCGTTTTTTGTCCTCTTGAGCAAAAAAATTTAATTGATCATACATTTTTTTTACATGCAAAGAATGCTTAAGAAAATGAAGAGAGTAGAATTGAGAGATGGTGACCGACGTAAGTAGCTTGTAACATGAAACATTTTTTCTGATATATGCCCCTCCATCCCTACCCTAACCCAAAATTCAGAAAATTACAGAAGCGTAACAAGTGGTGTGGATCAAGATTTGGTTGAAGCCTCAGCAGCTACCTTTAGTTGAAGCAAAGCATCCTCCATACACTTAGCTAGAAGTTTAGGGTCGGGAATAACTTCTTTGGCCACTAGGATTTGAAGGTCAGCCACATTTGCATAACTAACCATGTGCATTGTGATTGCCTGCAAAGAATATTTTATAATGAATACCGGTCTGGTCACATTAATTCATCCATAAAAACTACTCACTCCGTTTTACTATAAGTTGCTAATTTTATCATTTTCGTCCGTTCCACTATATATTGTTCATTTGTTTTAAAAAAAAAAAAAACTACTATTCACTTTATATTATTATTTTCAATATTTTTTACACTATTTACTTTACGTTTTCACTTTTATTCTTCATATCATTTATACTTTTTCACTTTTATCTTAATACGTGTGTCCAAAAGTAATGAGCAACTTATACCGGGACAGAGAGAGTATTAATTATTTTATTAATGAGTACTAATTGTTTAAGGTAGAAACTAATGCCAGTCATATGATTGATTAATTAAGGTGCAAAATATAGAAATGGAGTTTACATGAGGTAGGCTGCTTGAAGTGGCCCTTATGTATTTCACAAGGTTGCCTGCCATAGTGATCTCATCTGTTGGCCCCATAACGTTCGATATCGTAAAAGACGTGTTACAAACAATCCGGTAATTACAAATGCCTGCCATCTACAAACAAAGATATTAAGCGCTTATTTTAAATAACTCAGGATAGATTAGATAAGACTGTAATCTCGAGATTGTTATTTGTGAGTTAAATAATATATTTGGATTGACAGGTTAAGATAATTAGTAATGTAAGATAATTTTATTTTGAATATTTGGATTGTAAAATTGCAATTTATAATTTTCCCTTTATATCATAAACAAAAAATAAAGTGAATTATGATTCTCTTTTTCCAATATAAGATGAGTATTTTAGTAAAGATAAACACAATGAATGTTATCATATCTCTTCCATAAGATAATATTATCTACCATTCATTGGGCTTTTTATTAATCTTGGGTCTTTATACATTAAACCAAACATCGAATTAGATAAGTTAAGTTAATTTATCTTAGCTTATCCAACGAACCAAATATGGCCTAATTAAACAACAAATTGTTTAGATACATTAATACTTTCTTTCACACATTAATTTGTACACTACTAAAATAAAAAATATCAATTTGTGTGCACATTCACAAAATTATATCACCATTATATTTAAGAAATATATTTTTCTTGAATCATGTGAAATCTTAGAAGTGCAAATTCTAGGGGGACGGAGACAATATATATTAATAAATTAAGTAATTAATTAGAGGTGGGTGCATGCATGCTTACTTTTGCTCCGAAAAGAGACATCACTAACTTGCCAACGCCATACGAGAAGGGGGCCTCCAAGGAGAGCTTTTTCTTGTCGATCATCTCTTTGGCTCTCCTAACAAATTGGAGTGGATCCGACCCGTCTCCATGGTAATAAACCGGTAGAAGAAGCATTCCGAATTTGTTGCCCCAGTTGACATCCGACAATTTTGATATATCCTAAAACAAGAAGACAATAACTCTAATAAATAAACAAAGAATGTTTCTTTTTCTTAAAATATCCATATTTAATTTGGTATAAAAAGTGGTAGTACATTTGGATGGAGAAACAAATAATCCCTACCTTCCTGTATTTGCTTCTTACTTTCTTTTGGGTATATATATTAAGATGAGTAGTATTATGTTTGTTTTGGGACTAGCAATGATGGACGTAGGACTTTGCGATCACATCTCTACACGAGTTTGTAATGTAATATCCAGATTTCACATCTCAAACTCAATCCACACCTAAAAATACATATTAAACCTATTATTACTCTTTCCAACTCAACACTCATAAAATACCTATTATTATACCTATAAATCAATCATTATCACACTTTGATTTGACATAAAGTAACATCCTACGTTACTAAAATCTCAAAACAAACACACACTTTTACTATTCATCAAGATTTTCACATCTCAGGATTTCAAAGTCATAATTTCCCATGACCCCCTTAATCCCAAAACAAACGTATCCTAAAAGCTTGAGGTACTTTTGGAAATATAATTTTTAAGAAAAAAGATAATAAATATAAAGTGTAGAGTGGAGATTTAAAGGAACATTGTCGTTTTGAAAGTATGCAAACTTTTGACGGGCAAACTGTAAAACAAATTACACAAAATTTTGTGAGTATAATATAGATATAACACAAGTGGTATAATATAAGATATATTTAATAATATATATTAATTTTTAATTTTATTGAGGTAAGTTTAACAAATAAAATATATTTTGGAGACTTTGGCATATGAGTAATGATTTTTTTCAAGTACAAAACTATAAAAATATTATAGTGAGAGAAGGAAAATTGTAAAATAAAAAATAAATAGAGAGACATTACAAGGAGTAAATGGGTAGTGCACCTGCAAACCTTGTTGTGGTCTCAAATTCACCATAGCAAGACCCGTGATCCGAAGCCCCTCGGGCAGAGCTACAAGATTAACTCCAAGCAACACATTCAGACATAACTTCACATTTAACATTAAAATACGTTCATATTAGTCTCACGCAATAGGGAAATTATTTTTTAAGGTCGGAGATAAGCAAAAGAAGGCCCGTAAGTTTATTGGCTGTTAATTTAAGGACAACATCTTTTTAATTTGACAATTCAAAGACAGCAACTTTTTAATTTAATAATTTAAGGAACGCAGTTTTTTAACTTGGCAAGTTAAGGACAAATTAGTCCGTATAAGCTCCAGCCCGTATCAGCCCAATTGGAGCTAATACGGGCCAATTTATCCTTAATTTGTCAAGTTAAAAAAACTGTGATCCTTAAATTGTCATATTAAAAATTACGGTCCTTAAATTACCAGCTCAAAAAAATGCAGTTCTTAAATTGTCAGCCCAGAAATTTACGGACCTCCTTTTACTATCTCCTGGTCAGCCCAGAAATTTACGGACCTCCTTTTACTATCTCCTGGTCTGTTTGCCTTAAAAAAAACATTTTCCCCTCATGGAAATATTATAATATATTGATCATGAAGAGAGAGATTGAATTGATTTCTTACATTTAGATGATCTAAGGTCGAAGTAGGTCGACAGTCCGCGTGAGATTACTCCAAACAGAACATCATTAATGGTCTGCACCACGCACAAGGTTTGTCAGTATATATACTAATGATTTTGATCAGGCAAAACACTATCACTATCATTTAAAATTTCAAATATAATTTTTAGTCCCTCTATATGTAGAGTTCATGAGTTTCATTTGTTATTCTATTTTACCTTCATCGCTAAATACATCACGAAATTAATTATTTATGTGTTAATTTAAAAGAGTATTTAATTAAATTTAATATCTTACAAATTATTTTAAAGATTATGAGATGGTATTTTTAAGTGACTTATAAGTTATTAAAATATTTGGCTATTATAACCTATAAAATATTTGATAAATTATCATAATTTTTTTAAATTTAAATTTAATATAAAATAAATATATTTTTACATATTGAGGAAGAGATATGAAAAGAGCGACGAGATTTAATGTAGAGCGGGTGGGTGAAGGTGGAGATGTTGAGGAAAATAAATTAAAATATTTCAATTTATTCTTTTATAGAATATAGTTGTGAGGAGTATATTTTAAAAAATTATCAAATATTTTATTTTATTAAAATTTTGAAAGTATTTATAAATTTATAAACATTTTATATATACTATTTAAAAGCTTTATTAATTCATACAAAAACTTCTTGAGAGGCCTAGGATGTAATTCACTCTATATCTATGTTACTCTACTTTTGGTGACACATAAGTCATAGGCAATGAATGTTCTATTATTATTTGCCCCACAAACAGACTTATGAAGGTTTTTTTTAGTTGGAAAAACATTAATTAATATTAGGCAAGATTCACAAATACTCCACTCGTCCATGATCATTGGAATATCTTTGTTGTACAGTCATTAAAAAAAAAGTAAATGTGATGCGTAAAAATGTGCTAGTATAAAAAGATATCTGATTATTATAAAAAATATTTGATGTGATATGTAAAAGTAAATGTACGTGTATAAAAAATAAAAAATAATCATTATAATTTTTTCATTTTAAGTGAGAGAACAATTTATTGTGTACGACCGTTTAAGATAAATGTGGACCTTTTATTGTGAGTGGATAGAGTATATAATATGCCTGCACTATCATTATTATATGATTTAGTCTTGTATGCACCAATTGCACCGTACAATTCAATTTTATTTTTAAAAAGTTACACAAAATACTATTGAAAAGTTACACATATTATTACTGAAAAATGTATCTTTAATAGTTTAACTTTTTAGTAATAAATAGTGTAGATATTTAAAAATACACTTGAGTTGCACGGTGCAATTGGTGCACAAGAGAGTTATCTTATTATATATATACTTATTAGTCAGTTAAATTTTATTTACAAAGTCAATGATTCATTGTACTAGCTAGTTCTATTTTTATTTTATTTTTAAATGAAAGGAGCTAGTTCTAATATTAGATTTTTCATGTATTTATTGACCAGGACGGGAAGAATAAATTCGTGGCTTAAAGTAATTCTAAAATAATCATATTGATGAACATATAACGTGTATTACCTGATAGATATTTCAACAAGCACGTATATTGTCTGTAGCGGAAATGGCAAATGTATCAATTAAGCGTTATAAACCGTTGGCACGATAATTTAAAACGAATTTTCTGGATTTAGTTTGTACAGTTAATAATTTTTTTCTAATTCCAACAGTTATTAATTCATTAATTTTTTTTTATTTTTTTGAAGAGATTTATTAATCATTTCAAGGTTAGTCAGTTTAAATTTATTTTTAAAAAATTATATAAAATACTATTATTAATTATTAAAAAATATTTTTAATGGTATAATTTTTTAATAATAATTTATAGAATTTTTTCAAAATATATTTCTTTCTATAAGAAGACTCACCGCGTTAGCAACGGCTCGCTTGACTATCTTCATGTCCTCGAGCCGGAACCTCGCCGTCGTCAGCTTCCTCGGCCAGAGCTCCACCCCGGCGCCGCCGCTGACAGCGGTGATCGTATCACGCAACCACAGTACTCTCATCGTAAATTCAAATGCATAAACCAAGGTATACCAAACCACCATCATCAACTTCCACAGACTGAACCTCATCCTCCGCGGCGCCGACGAGCCGATGCCGCCGACGGTCAGCGGCAGCGAGGGATCGTCGACTCTCCTGCAACACGAGAGGAGCATAGACATCAGGGAGATTCCGTCGCCCAGCGCGTGGTGCACACGCAAAACGACGGTTTTGTGCGCCAGGAGGAGGTGAATTTCCCATAGGGGTTTGTCGGCGGGGAGAGGCGACGAGAAGGTGAGGTCAGCGACGAAATCGTTGACGGCGTCCTCATCGGAGACGGAAGGATCGTCGGAAATAGGTTGCCGGCGGACGATCAGGTGGCGGTCGAGATCGACTTGCGTTGGGCGCCAGTACTCGCGGCCGCCGGAGTGTCGCACCAATAGGCTGCGGAACCTAGGGTTTTTGAGCATGGTTGAGCTTTGGAGCTCGGATTTAAAGACGTGAACGTCGATGGCTGAATCGACGGCGACGAAGGCGTTGATTACCTGGTCCATTTGTGGCTGCACGAATAGGCGGCCGGCGGGGGTGAGCGGTTGGTCTCTCTCCATGATTTCCTCCTCCATGAGAGAGAGAGAGAGAGGGGGAAATCACCTGAAAATGATTTATTTTATTTTTAATTGATTTGGGGATGAAAATGTGGTTGTAGGTTTGGTAAGTGAATAAGTAGGTATTTAAGGGGAAGAGGCTTTTGAATAGTCAGCATGAGCCATCCATTTAACAATATTTTGATCCTCCATTATTGAACTTCTCGAAAAGAATGGTCTTTACTAGGTTGAAGTTGTACTGATTGAGCCTTTTGCGATATTGAATTTAAATCCTACTTATGAAACATATCTACCGACGGTGTCTCACATGTTACTATTTATGTATCATTACAATTATGATGTACTTTCTTGGTCCTGCAAAACCATATGCATCACATAAATTAGGAAAAGTTAGTTAAAATAAAGATACACGGAGTGTATTGTTGGATCCACTTATAAATAAAATAAATGTACGTGAGAGTGATAATAAAGTGATGATTTTTATTAAAGAAATATGCATATTTTTATAGACAGACGAATATAAAGAATGTGCATGTCTTTAGTGGACGGAGCGAGTGTTTCTATTATCCTAACAAGTGATGAATAAATTTACAAGCAAAACCACACAATTTAAAATTTTAGGATAACTCATCTCCTAGGATCCTAACACATATCCTATGCGGTAACATATTTTTTTTTTCAAAAATTTATATTATAAATAAAATAACATCATATGGATAAATATATATGTATATAATTTTTTATGTAAATCGATTTTTTTTTTATATATAATAGTATGCAAATTTGTATTACAAGACGCCAATCCATATAAAATTCTACACTGTGAGGTCTTAGGCTTTAGTCAATTCTAATTGGCGGAAATCAAATAAAAAAAAAAGGTGATGATAATCATTTTATTTGCGCGTTTCTAGTAGTCAAGTACATTGACTTGCACAATCAAGTTATAGTTATAAATTATAAGACGGATTGATTTAGATTTGCTGCGAGAGAATACAACAATAAATGGGAATTAAATTCCACAAAGTAATGAATTGGATGTGACTTGTGAGGACGAACGGTTCCTACAAGATAAGACACCATATAATGTTAAAATTGTGATATCTACACATAAATAGCTATCTAAATAAATGTAAAAAAAAAAAAAAAGAGTCATTACACCTAAATTTGAAATATAAATACTCTCTTCGTTTCAAAAGTGTTCTCATCTTAACAAGTGCACAGATTAAAAAATATATATATATATAAAATTATATTATTAAAATAATAAAATTAGTTGAATTGAATGTAAAAGTAGTGACATTTTGAATAAATATGTGAATATTATAAGGATAAAGTTAAATTAATAGTTTTCATTTATAGAGTAAAAATAATTGTGGGACATATTAAAAAAAAAGTGCAAACAATTATGGACCGAAGAGAGTATATTTTTACAAAAACTCACACTTTTCAACAAAATTCACACATAAAAGTGTGTATATAAAGAGCAATTCTATTGTATATATAAATAAATAGCAAGTCTTGTATCAAATTGTCGTACTCAAGCATTTTTTATAAGGATAATTTACATATAAATTCAAGAAAGTCATTATATTTATAAATAAGTTCAAAATATTTGCACAGAAGCACATTTTTTTTCTACACAGCAGTACAACACCTATTTGTAAATATAGTAATTTTTTTGAACCTATACATAAGTTATAGACGAACTATAAATGTGAAAGCAAAATAATTAGCCATGATCCCCTTTTTTAATTAATCAGATAATCTAAGGCTCTAACGTACCTGATGTTCTTGTTTCATTCCATCTTGCCAAATATTTTTGAAGAGTAAAATATAATCGCATTTTACGAAATCAATCTAAGTTACCTATTACAAAAAATTTAAGGATGAGCAACATTACTTGGAATAAAATAATTTATAAAGTTGATTTACTTATTGAATATGATTTTAGAACCGGACCGGTTCCGGGACCGGACCGGTTCCGGGACCGGACCGGACCGGCCGGTTCAACCGGTTGAACCGGGAACCGGTCCGATTATAGCTTAAAACCCGTTTTTGCGGTCGAACCGTGTTGACCCGGGGTGAACCGGTTAAACCGGTCTAAACCGGGCGAACTGGACCCGGTAAGAACCGTCTCTCTTTTTTTTTTTCTTTTTTTTTTTTCCCTGTACGCGATTTTCCCCAAAATAAAAAAACCAAAACCCTAACGTACCCGAAATTCTCTCGACACCTACCGCTGCAAAATCCGTCGCACACACGTCGAAATCCCACAGTCGTCGCAACGGGCGACGCTCACACACTCGCTGCCGTATCTGGAATCGAGCACAAACAACTCGCCGGAGTTCTGTTCGTGCAACCGCCGTACACCGCGACGCACCGTCTCTGTCCTCGCCATTGTAATTCCAACAGCCGTACTCGCATCTGCTTTTAATTTGCTCGCTGAAGAAGACGATGAGAAAAGGTTTGGGTTTTTAATTATTTGAAGCCCATTTACTTTAATAAAGTGAAGCCCACTCATATAAAGCCCATTTGAAGAAACAGTATATATATTGAAGGTTGATTATTATTCACGGAGGATTACACACGCTCACGCTCTTGCCATTAGGGCACTTAGGCAGTAGGTAATTAGGGATTGGCACGGAGGATTGTGTTATTTTGTCTCATTTGTCTTTTATGTTGTTACTCTATATCTTTATTGTGTTCATTTAATTTTTATGAGTGAATATTTATTTTATTAATATAGAGAATATAAAAAAATAGGTATAAACTATTTTAACGGTTGAACCGCCGGTACAACCGGTTGAACCGGTCAAACCGTGAACCGGTGCCTTAACCGGTTTGGTCACCGGTCCGGTTCTGAAAACATTGAATTAAACTATAAGAACGGCATAATCATCTCATTTAATTCACGAACGAGTTAATTTGTTTGATTCTTAAAATATATGATCACTTGATTGATAGTTATAATGGATTAACTTTTTTATCCTTGATTTGGGACTCAAATCACTTGTCGAAAGACTTATTTATCCTTCAACGCTAATGAGATTTGGACCGTGTGAAAAATCTTAAAATTGGAGAGCCCAAAAATATAAAATCGATAGTACGAAAATATATGTGCAAAATTATCTGAAAATCAAGGCCCAATATGGAATAGATGCAAGTTGTTATATTTCAATAAAATCAAGCCAAATATCTGAAAATCAAGCCTATTTCTTTGAAGAACCGAAGCCCATTTCCAATAAAAACCCTTGGATTCCTCATAGGTAATATTTCATGTGAAAATGGTTCCTAAAAGAATATCAAGTATTTTATCAAGAGCATCAAAAATAAGAAATACCAAAAATCTGTGTTCATGATAGAATATCAAATATTTGATCTAAAGCATCAAAATAAGAAATACCAAAAATCTGTGTCAATGATATATTATAATTGTTACTCAAAATTCTAATTCTCAAAAAAGCATGGCCAGTGCCCATCTAATTGATCTCAACAGCCTATTCTGAATTTCCAATTAACTGTCTGTAAATTAAATAAATAGCAAAGCAAATTAAACAAGGTAATAATGCAAGCACAATTCACAAAGCCTAACCAACTGCCACATATTACTCATCATATTCATATATAGAGGGCAAATGCATTCGAGGGTTCACCGGAGCTTCCATTGCAAGCTACACCGCCACAGCAGATTCAAACATTAAAGACATGTGAGACAAGAACAAGAACATTACACGTGACGAATGCAGACACATGAAAGATTGGAGAACCTCATGGGAACGCATCAAAGCACAGGAAGGGTTGATTGTAGATTTTTTGTCTGACCAGTGTGGTACCCAGTAAGTTTATACAGTCACCTTCACTCATGATTTGTTCTATTTTGAGAACAGAGCTGGCATATTTGATCATATTGAGAAATAAAAATGGTTTGTAATGATCAAATCTGATCCTAGAGATAACACAAGGGTCCACTTTGACCTTTTTCCTTTTGGTATTGTGTACACGAAAACAATGGTTCATATCCATCAACCAAATGCAACTACATGAAATACATTAGCTATAAAATGTCATCCTCGTATGGGATTGTGAGCGCGAAGTCACAAGTCCACTCATGCTAAACCCAAAACAAAAACAGCCTAAGGTATAAAGCGCACTAATCTCTGAAAAGTAAATGTGCCTGTACAAAAGGAAAAAGGTAAACATATACAACAAAGAAACCTAAGCATTTACTGGTCAAAATGCCACAACCAGGCATGTAAAGAATTATGCGTATGCAGAAATGAAAATTCATCATCAAGCTTGAAGTGATTATCAAATTAAGTGTCAAAGAATACTCCAACATAGGCAACATTCAGAAATAACACAGCATTCGCAAAAAAGTAGACCACACAATGAAGTTATGCGTCAAATGTGTTGACCAATTAAGCATAAGGAAAGAATCAGAAAATATTGTAATGTACTAATTCTAAACCATGGTAAGACCTAAAACAATGTAAGAACAAGAAATAAATTTATACGACATTTATTATAATAATTTATCTAGTTTCACAATACAGAGATACTCACAATGAAATGGAACTTCAGCTTAAGAATAAATATTGTTGAATTGAGTTTTCTCAGATGTAAAACTAAACAATTTACAACTCAAACTCAAATCACAAAATACAACTTTTATATATAATGTATTATACAGGAGTAGAAAACAATTTTATAGGACAAATGCATTTCACTATCCAAACAACAATTAACATGCTTCCAAACCATTTAAAGTATCTGCTGTTTCTTTTTGCATACAACACATATGGGTAAACCTAACCAGTGGGAAAGGTATCCTATTTTCAGAAAAGCGAAGATTACATATTCCACACATACAAATACACTGCCACCAGTTTTTCAAGATCAAATAAAATGAGTGCTGCTACTTCAACTCAATCTCAAGAAACTGTAGGACGGCAATATGCTTAGGCTAGACACTAGTCAGTTGCCAATGCACATCCATTTAAAGAAGCCACGTTAAGAAGGAATAATTTGAAACAATTTAAAATCAAGGAAAAGTAACTGCTCTATATAAATCAATCTGATATGGAATATTTAATCCCTTGGAATAGATGAAGTACTAACAAGAACATGTATTAGGTTAAAGCCTAAATATAATCAGGGCAAAGTATTGTTCGTTGATGAATCTTGATTGGTTAAAAAACTACAATGCGTTCCTGCATATACTGATATACATTACCTGAAATTCTTTTTTGCAAATTGAACATTTTACCAGAACAACAAGCAATATATATCAATCAAAATACCATAGAACAAAACAATCAAAAATCAATCCTATTTATAACCAGTAAAGGTAACCAAATAAAAGTGTCTCAAAACATTCTCATTCGATCCTTCAGCAAAAAACAGAACAAGAGCCAAATAGTAAAGTCACATAACACAAGGTCTTTTAATTTAATTAAAAAAAACATACTGCGGATGATTGTAGTAATAAAAGCATAATCACTACTAACATTTCAACGGTAGGATTTCTGGAACCTCGAACGAGCTCCACGTCCTCCAAACTTCTTAGGCTCGCAGCGCCTTGGATCAGCAACAAGCAAAGTCCTATCATACCTCCCGAGAATATCTTTGATCTCCTTCTTCGACTGTTCGTCCACGTACTTCTGATAAAAGGCAACGAGTGCTTTGGCGATTGACTGACGAATGGCGTAGATCTGGGAAGTGTGACCTCCTCCTTTGACGCGAATGCGCATGTCAACACCGGCGAAGCGGTGGCGGCCGAGGAGGAGGATAGGCTCAAACGCCTTGTACCTGAGAATTTCAGGTTGGACAAGCTCGATTGGGACTCCATTAACTTTTATCAGCCCACGACCGCGCTTGCAATGGGTGACGGCCACCGCCGTCTTCTTACGACCGAAGCACTGCACAGATTCAGTCGCCGTCGCCATGGTTGAATGCAAACGAGAAGGGCTTTTTTTTTTTTTTGGATTGAGGCGAGAAATAAGGTGGAGGAAGAATTAGGGTTTAGGTTGAATAAATACCGGCTGCACATTCTCATCGAAATTACTAAAATATCCCTAAATAATTTTGGGCCGAGTCTAATTTATTGGACTCTACAAATAATCGAGAATTTGGGCCTCACCGGCCCTTGTTATTTGCACTAGCCCTTTTTTTTGAAAAATTGAAATATTTTTAAATCGAAAATGTGCACAAAAAATCAAAATATTATGTATTTCATTTTATTCAAAAATTAAAATAATTTTAATATTTTTTCCAAACAAAAACTAATATATTTATCCAAATAGTGTCTTTACCGCAAAAAAAGCTAGTGCAAATACCCGTATCCTTACAACCCTTGACATCACATCGGGTTCATAGTAGCTGGTTAAGCGTAGGTACTAGGCCCAATTATTTGTACCCTAGTTTGCAATTAAAATAAGTTAAAATGACTTACTTTTAAAAATTGAGAAAGATAGATTTAAAAATAAATTATTCTAGAAAATATATTTAATATTTTAAAATAAATACTTAATCAGTAATTACTATTTGAAAAATTAATAAGTACTTCTCCCTCCCCCTCCCCTCTCCTCTTTATTTCTTTTTTATTGGACACACATATTAAAATAAACTGTATTATAATATAAATATAGTATAAGTGATACGATAAAGAGAGAAGAAAAATTGATTTTTGTTACTTTTAGTACAAAATTATTAACCAAAATTATAAAATATTTATAAAAAATAGAAACTTAAAATTTATAGTTGGTGGAACCGGAAAAAAAAAAAGAAGAGAAATTAAATAAGAGAAGAGAATAAATGAATGCAAAAGTGAAAATGTGGTGAATTTGACCAAATTCAAGGGCCATAAATGATCTTGCCGAACAATGTAGTGTGTAGCAGGCATGAGCATGATAGGAACTGAATGGGATGATGAATTGATGTTGTGAACACTTAGTCATCACTAATGAAAGACTGTTTGGTATTGATCAGGGACCGAACTACATGTCCTGTGGGAGGGGCCCTAGCCCCGTCTTCCCAATTTTTTCTTGAGAAAAGTACAATATGGTTCAAGAAATTGACAAAAATTGAATATTAGTTCCGTGAAAAAAAAAACAAATAAACACATCTGCGCAAAAAACAATTATATTACCGTGTAAATTTTTTGAACCAATTTGTAAATATAGTTACTTTTTTTAACCATATTATAAGTGACTTTTTTTTCTTCTAATATATTACTCCATAATGCATGCATACAACAAATTATATAAGAAATGTAAATTACTTATAATCTAATAAGTTTTACTTGGATTTTTAATATTTCTTCAGTCAATATTAATTTTTAAAAATATCAAGTGTCAATTGTATTAGATAGAATTTGAGTTATATTTATTTTTTATTTTTTTCTTTTCATTATTTATTTTGCTGCAGTTTCAACTCTTTCCACTCAAGTTTTAGATTTTACCTATTTTCAATTTATTTCAATGTCATACTAATTTTTCTAATTTTTTTAGAATATATATTGAAAATTAAATTCTTAAAGGAAATTAATATAAATTCATCTGTATATGATATTTTTTTAATAACATTAGTTCTTTTATTAAAGAAGATATTAATTTGTTAGTATGAGTTATTTCATCGAAAAACACTAAATATTTTACTATAAATTGACAATTATAAATTAAATGGACAACAAAATTATTTTATAAATGACTAACTTCTTTACATATAAAAGAAAGATTTTGAGATTAAAAAAATAGAAATATAATGATGCTTATTGATATACAGATTATTAATATATATATATATATATATATATTAGTTGCGGAAATAATTTTTTATCATAATATACTCAATATAAAATTAATCAATATTTAAATTTTGGTCCCTCTCACAATACAATCCTGCTTCCGCCCCTGGACTACATGTACTTCTGGAAATTTTACTGTGCAAATCTAAAAGACTTGAAATAAATGTTTTTTACTATTTTATGTCACATAAATATATATTAATTTATATTTTTCAACCAGACCCCAATATATAATGATATTAATTGTGATCTGCATGAATAAAAAATATCATATGAGTCTTTTCATATCGTAATCAATATGAAATAATACATATAACTTTATTGATATAGTCTGGCTTTTCGTAAATCTTTTAATTTGATTGAGTGATACCATAGAATGGGAGTACAAATAATAAGAAGTATTTAAATTATTTTAAATGTTCAAACAAACACATGTATATATGTCCATTCATCCAACATGTATAATAGGTAAAAGTACCATTTTAAAAAAAAAGTTGGGCATTTATTAGGAAATAGAGACATTTTCAAGTGATGCGGCGGCATAGGGTGATCCCATCTCCGACGGGGAGCTGACAAATCTCGATCCTTGGATCAGCAACAAGAGCCTTGTTGAACTCCAACACAAAATCCCGAAAATACCTAATATACTTCATTAATGGTGCATCTGGTGGGGCCACCACTGAGCCATTCCACAGGGTGTTGTCATACCCTATCACTCCACCTACTTTAATCAAGTCGATGATTCTCTTGTGATAGTTCATGTAATTGTCCTTGTCAGCGTCCACAAATATGAAATCAAATGTTCCATGGTACTTACCCTGCAACAGCGTACATAGGATTAATTCCTTATAAGGGAAAAGACACACATGCCATTCTTGCATTTTCTTTAACAAAAATAGAATTCCTCCTCTTCAATTTTACTGATACTATTTTATTTTTGTTTCAAAAAAATTAATTATATTGTGTGTAAAAGTAAACTATAGTATAAATATCCTTTTAAGAAATGGAACTAATTTTATTAAATAGATTAAAATGGAATGTGAGTCAAACAAAATTTAATGGGGATAGATAATATATTTGGGATATATTATATTTTTTTCCAACTTTACTTTGAATTTACTTATGTTTCTGTCTCTCTGATGATGGTCAGTAATTAAAGATAATTTTATTTGACGACTCAAAGATGTGTACAAGTCATTGGTGTTGAAAATAATTGACGAGATTTCTACGAAATAATAATTGTTTTTTATATAATTAAATAATTCAAGTTTTAAATATTTATTATTGGTTAGTAATCAATTAATATATTAGACACAAAATGACATGGATAAAAAATGTATTAGTAACATGGAAACACGTTAATAATATATATCTAAATATAAATTAGCAATTTTTATATCTCATTTATAGTTTCTTATTTAAAATTGGCACATCTTCCATCATGCAAACTTTGCTCTCTTCCCATCCTCTTTGTTCTGTAGTTTTTTATTCATTTTTTATTTGTACCAATCAAGTAGGCAATTCACGATACAGTTGTGACTAAAATCAAATTTTGGGGCGCTTGATTCAAATTCTTTAATGATAATAGGGACGGTTTTTTTTTTACCCTACATATATTGAATGAGAGTTTGTGTTCATTGTTATTGTGCTCCAATTTTGGAATAAATTGATAAAAAAGAAAGTTGTTGATTGTAGTATAAGAGATTGATTGAGGAGGATGATTATAGAATGAGATGAGGGTAATTAAATTGGGGTAATGATTAGGCTTGTCAACGGGGTGGGGCGGGGACGGGGGTCAATCCCCATCCCCTTCCCCGTCCCCGTCCCCGCGAACTTCACGGGGAAAAATCTATCCCCATCCCCGCCCGGCCGGGGAACCCGTCCCCGCGGGGATTCCCCGTTCCCCGTGAACTTTTTTTTTTAATTTTAAATAATTTATATTTAACAAGTATAATTAATTTTTTAAATAAATAAAAATTAAAAATATTATTAAAATTTAAAGTACATAAAATACATTAATTTGATATATATATAAAATTTAATATACTTAGGGCTCATTTGGTTCGTAAGATAAAACTATCTATCCGTCGAAAATATGCATGTTTTCGACGGATAGATAATTTTATCTTACAAACCAAATGAGCCCTTATATGATATATAGTATGTTAATAAATAATAGATATATAATATGCGGGACCCCATTAATTGATTTATCAAGAAAGAGAGAAATTAAAGTAAAGCAAGTAGTATTTTTTTTTTTTTTTAGTTGAGACTTACATCTTTAATCATTTCATCAAGACGAGGCAAAGCGGGACCCTCTTTAAAATCAATTTTGTGTGCAACGCCAGCCTTTTCAATGATGGGCAGGCCCAACTCATAGTTTTCTCTGTTAATGTCCATAGCCAAAATCTGCATAAGAAAATTATATAAATTATTATTATTTATACAAATCCGGGAGAAGTACAATTTATATATTTCTTTTAAAACGAATTAATTGAAGCCGTCAAATGCTTTTTTGTTTATATATAAGTATTAAATGATATGTGGTCCAATGCACCTACTTCATTGCTTTAATTTCAATTTCCGACTGCTCACCACATGATACACACAATATTTAATTTAGGCGGTGCTAGTTATGAAATTATTCAATCGTAATGGAAGTGATGATACATATATGGTAATTATATAATAGGTAAGAAGAATAAATAAGGTATACAATATTGATTTTTCGCCTAAATAAGATAATCATTATTTACATTTGATTACCCTCACCTCATCATATAACACAATCAACAACTTTCTTTTTTGTCAGCTTATTCCAAAATTAGAGAACAACACTAATGATGTAGGATAAACTCTAATTCAACATATGTAAGGATAAAAAAGGAAAAGAAAATTTCATTCTCATTATCATTGAAGAATTTGAATCAAACGTGCATTTCTCAATTACTGTATTTAAAAAATATCAGATTAGGAAAATTAATAACACACCTTCCATTAAATAAAAACGGATTTTATCCATTTATGAATTATTGGGTATCAGTTATCACTCAATATCATCAAATCACCCTAATTGGCAAATACAACTTACACCCATAAAGATAAAAAAGGAAAGGAAAAGTTGAAATAAATAAATAAATAAATTCCATTAAAAGATACTCTTTCCATACTAAAAAAAAAGGAACAAAACACTATTGCAATAACTATTTTAATTCAATAATACTGACTTAATTTTTATTAAAATTCAAATAATTTTAACTTTAATTTTTTTTAAATCACACATTAATACACTGAATTACCTTCCCATCTTCTGGAAGTGCAAGAGCTGTGGCCAGGAGAGAATAGCCAGTATAGACGCCAATTTCCATTGTATTTTTGGCGTTGATCAGCTTCAAAAGCATGCTCAGAAACTGCCCCTCATCCGCAGGTGTCGTCATCATGTTCCTATTTTAATTTAACCCAAATCCCCCATCGTTAAAATCGAAAAAAAGGAACAAATTTATAGAAATTAAGATCGAAAACAACCATGGATGCTTTGCAGTCAATTCTCTGAGCTCTTTCATCGCCTCATGTTCTCTAGGATACACACTGGTTTCCAGAATATACTGTAATTTCAGAGTAAAAAATCAAATAAATTCACCAAAATTAAAAAATAATTAAAAATCCGAATCAATAAATTAAAATTCCAATGATTTGATTTTCCTGGGATGGAAAAAAATCTTTCTCTTACCTGAAAGAGATCGTCGCTTTGCAAAAGACTCTTGTGCCCTACCTCCTTGTGTTGTGATGGTTCCTTGGCTTCAACATTTTGTGCCATCTTTTTCTGATTTTGAGTACTACTTTGCTTTATGGGTTGTACCTTAGAATGTAGGGGCGGAGTAATATATAGATGATTCGGATCCGGTCCGACCGGTGGAGTGATTTGTGCGAGGAGCTGTTGGGTTGATGGACCGGATATCGACCCGGTTGGGGATTGGTGAATTAATGGTGAGTGAGAGATGTCGAAGGTGAGCCGAAGTCAATAGTAGGTACGTTTGGCAATTGCGTAAGTGTGACGCCACCTGGGCGCTATGGTGCTTCAGGTGCATGGAGTATTTTGCCACCGTGTTTGGAGATGATTGGTAGATTCCCTTGAGAGAGTACTACAAATTTGATCAGCCCACGACCGCGCTTGCAATGGGTGACGGCCGCCGCCGTCTTCTTACGACGGAAGCACTGCACAGATTCAGTCGCCGTCGCCATGGTTGAGTGCAAACGAGATTTTTGGATTGAGGCGAGAAATAAGGTGGAGGAAGAATTAGGGTTTAGGTTGAAAAAATACCGACTGCACATTCTCATCGAAATTACTAAAATATCCCTATGTAATTTTGGGCCGAGTTTAATTTATTGGACTCTACAAACAATCGAGACTTTGGGCTGACTAAATATATTGGACTCCATAATGTTTACATCGGCCCTGTTTTTTTGTGAATAAACTATCCAGAAATAAATACACTATTTATTATTTAGAAAAATTGAAATATTTTTTAAAAAAAAACTCAAAAATTTACATAAAAAGTAAAAAAAAATCAAAATATTATATATATCATTTTATTAGAAAAAAATATTCAAAAAATTAAAATAATTTTGATGTTTACAAACAGAAAGTAATATATATATCCAAGTAGTGTCTTTAAGACAAAAAAGTTTGTGCAAATACACGTAACCTTACAACCCTTGGCATCATTATAGGGTTCATAGTAACTGGGTAAGCACAAGTAGTTGGCCCAATTAGTACCCTATTTATTGCTCGTTTGCAACTATTAAAAAATAAAATTTAAAACTACTTATTTTTAAAAGTTAATAGAAATAGCTTTAAAAATTAATTATTGACCCAGGTTATATGAGCCCACATTTGTTAAAAGTACACACTTTATAATTTTATTAATTAAAAAAATATAAATATAATAAATATTATTTTGACCTTTTCTCCTAATACACCCACCTTAATTATTGAAACGTCACCCAAAATCGTAACTATATTTTTTCCTGTAAAATACCAATATTTTTTAAAAAAACGTAAAAAAGTCCAAATAAATAGAAAATAATAAGCAAAAATCAAATAGTTTTTGTTTGAATTTTGAAAAAAATTCAAAAAAAAGGAAAAAAAAAGAAAAATGTCAAATGAAAAGCACAAAACAAATAATAAATAAAAAAATTAATATATCTTTTTAAACAATCCAAACACATTTTTCTCGATTATATTTTTAAAAAAAAATCAAAATAATAAATTAAAAAAGAAGGTGTAATACGAAAAATTAAACGAACAATTTTTTTGGAAAAGGGCTAAAATTTCATTAAAGAAGTTAGAAAATTGTACCGTATTTCGGATAATCAGAATTGAAAAAAAATCCTGAATGTAGAAGTAGAGGTTGAGAGAGGAGATGAAGAGAATGAATGAAGATTGAGGAAGGAAAAAAAATCACCGTTATTGTTACTTTTTTTTTTCATTTTTTCAAATAGAATTGAATAATTTAATCTAATTTTTGTTTAAATCATAAATAATAAATTACAATAGTTTAAATTATAATTAAAATACTACAACATACATTACAATGCATAAAATACATTAAACATAATAAATTAACATCCTAATAATTTAAATACTTGAAATTAAGCATCCTAATAATTAATAATTTATTTTTAAATTAAAAAATAATTTATATTATTTAAAAATTAATAGTATAAAATAATAATAAAATTATGTAATTATTAAATTTAAATTAATATAAAAAGAATATTATAAAAAATATATATAGCGCAGAAAGAGAATTTATAGTAAATGGTTTGAATTGATTGATGATTTTGATTGATAGAGGAGAGAGAGGGAGTAAATGGGAGAGGACAGAGGTGAGAGAGAAAGAAGTATATATTGTTGTAATAGATTTATAATCGAACTTTCATAGAAAATAGAATTGATCTATAGTAACGTACTTTGAACTTTTACTTTTTTTTTAACTTGTAAATATTTCTTTTTTTTTTTTACTAAAAGCAAAAATAATGATAAATATAAAAATTAAAACTCTTTATTCCAAAAACAATGCAGGAAGCATGTGTGTAATATTTTAAAATTTGAAAAAAAATAAAGATGAATTGACAATTAATATAAAATAAAAAATGTGGGGTGGGATTCTTTTTTTCATGTGGGGGAGTTGAGTGTGCAAGTGATATAGGTGGGGTTGGGGGCATGAGGTGTGTAGGGTAGGGTAGTTAGACTATAGAAATGTAGATTTTTGGGCTAGGTGTAAATAAAAAATGGATTGTGACCTGACAACAAAAATTGGTAAAAATGTGTACTCAAAAACCAATTTCTCTTGAAAAATTGAGTCAAATAACTAGTTTTATTGCGAATAAAACAACAAAAATCTCATTTTGTGCAAAATAAATAAAATTGGAAGTACGATGGAGACGTAATACAGTTGGAGAGAAAAACATTATTATGTCCTTTCAAAAAACATATACATTATTATGTAATTTAGATTTACATTTTTCAACTACTAATATTAAGACGATAATGATAATATTTATTACCTTAAAAATAATAAATATATTTAATATTTTAAAATAAATACTTAATCAGTAATCACTATTTGAAAAATTAATAAGTACTTCTCCCTCCCCTATTATTAACCAAAATTATAAAATATTTATAAAAAAACAGAAACATAAAATTTATAGTTGGTGGAACCGGAAAAAAAAAAAAAAGAAAGAAGAGAAATTAAATAAGAGAAGAGAATAAATGCATGCAAAAGTGAAAATGTGGTGAATTTGACCAAATTCAAGGGCCAAAAATGATCTTGCCGTACAATGTAGCAGGCATGAGCATGATAGGAACTGGATGGGATGATGAATTGATGTTGTGAACACTTAGTCATCACTAATCAGAGACTGTTTGGTATAGGTACTTCTGGAAAATTTACTGTGCAAATCTGAAAGACTTGAAATAAATGTTTTTTACTATTTTCTCTGTCACCAATATTTACTGATATTAATTGTGATATGCATGAATAAAAAATATCATAAGAGTTTTTTAATATCCTTAATCAATATGAAATAATACATATAACTTTATCGATATTGTCTGGCTTTTCGTAAATCTTTTAATTTGATTTAGTGATACCATAAGATGGGAGTACAAATAATAATGAGTATTTAAATAATTTTAAATCTTAATATTAAAGATAAGAATATATAATAATATTTTAATCTAAGATTTGTGATTATATTTTTGATTGGAGAATATATGCCACCAAATTTCTGATTTTTTATGATAATGTATAAATAAAAGACTTAAAATAGAATTTGAATGTGAATTTTCTATAATCAAATTGTGAGACTTAAGTAAAATTATTGGAATGAAGGGGAAATAGACACGAAATGAAGCCTAAAGACTTGCCAAATTAAATGTTCAAACAAATACATGTATATATGTCCATTCATCCAACATGTATAATAGGTAAAATTAAAATAAATAAATAAAAAAGTTGGGCATTTATTAAGAAATAGAGATATTTTTAAGTGATGCGGCGGCACAAGGTGATCCCATCTCCAACGGGGAGCTGGCAAATCTCGATCCTTGGATCAGCAGCAAGAGCCTTGTTGAACTCCAACACGAAATCCCGAAAATACCTAATATACTTTCTTAATGGTGCATCTGGTGGGGCCACCACTGAGCCATTCCACAGGGTGTTGTCGTACCCGATCACTCCACCAATTTTAACAAAATCGATAATTCTCTTGTGGTAGTTCAGGTAATTGTCCTTGTCAGCATCCACAAATATGAAATCAAATGTTCCATGGTACTTATCCTGCAACAGCGTGCATAAGATTAATTCCTTTTAAGGGAAAAGACACATATGCCATTATTGCATTTTCTTTAACAAAAATATAACTATTCCCCCTTCAATTTTACTGATACTATTTTATTTTTGTTCAAAAAAATTAATTATATTGCGTGTAAAACTAAACTATAATATAAATATCCTTTAAAGAAATGGAACTAATTTTATTAAATAGATTAAAATGGAATGTGAGTCAAACAAAATTTAATGGGGAATAGATAATATATTTGCAATAAATTATAGTATTTTTTTCCAATACTTATGTTTCTGTCTCTCTTATGATGGTCAGTAATTAAAGATAAATTTATTTGACGACTCAAAGATGTGTACAAGTTATTGGTGTAGAAAATAATTGACGAGATTTCTACGAAATAATAATTGTTTTTTATATAATTAATGAGTTGAACTTTTAAATACTTAATTTATTATTAGTTAGTAATAAATTAATATATTAGAAACAAACATGACATGGAAAAAAATTGTATTATTAACATGGAAACACGTTAATAATATAAATTAGCAATTTTTATATCTCATTTATAGTTTCTTATTTAAAATTGGCACATCTTCCATCATGCAAACTTTGCTCTCTTCCCATCCTCTTTGTTATGTAGTTTTTTATTCATTTTTTATTTGTAACAATCAAGTAGGCAATTCACGATAAAGTTGTGACTAAAATCAAATTTAATTGATTTATTAAGAAAGAGAGAAATTAAAGTAAAGCAAGTATTTTTTTTTTTAGTTGAGACTTACATCTTTAATCATTTCATCAAGACGAGGCAAAGCGGGACCCTCTTTAAAATCAATTTTGTGTGCAACGCCAGCCTTTTCTATGATGGGCAGGCCCAACTCATAGTTTTCTCTGTTAATGTCCATAGCCAAAATCTGCATAAAAAATTTATAGCGGGAAAATTATAAAATAATTCACAAAATTGATAAAAATTACAAATAGATTTATGTGCAGAAAAAATTTATACTTTTATATAGAAATTGTGAACCAATTTATAAATATAGCTATTTTTTTTAATCAATATGTAAGTGACTCATAAATTATTATTTATACAAATCCGAGAGAAGAAAATTTTATATATATTTTTAATTTTTTTTTAATTGAATCTGAAAAAATGCTTTTTTTTTATATATATATAAACGATTGTAAATGATATGTGGTCCATTAAGGCACTTAAAATTCAAAGTTATATTTAATGTTTGTCAAATGCACCTATTTCATTGCATTTATATCAAATTCTGATTTTATATTTTAAAAATATCAGATTAGGAAAACTAATAACACACCTTCCATAAAAAAATTATCGGATTTTATCCATTTATGACCCTATAATGGCAAATGCAATGAATAACTTACACCCATAGAGACAAAAAATTAAGGAAAGGAAAAGTTGAAATAAATAAATAAATAAATTCCATAAAATTACTCTTTCCTTACTAAAAAAAGGAAAAAAACACTATTGCAATAATTATTTTATTTATATTTTTATATTGGAGTATTGAAATATTGAATTATAAATGTAAAAATTACCTTCCCATCATCAGGAAGTGCAAGAGCTGTGGCCAAGAGAGAATAGCCGGTATAGACGCCAATTTCCATTGTATTTTTGGCGTTGATCAGCTTCAAAAGCATGCTCAGAAACTGCCCCTCATCCGCAGATGTAGTCATAATGTTCCTATTTCAAACCAAATCCCCCATCATTCAAATCAACATAAAATAAAATAAAATTTGGGGAATTTTTTTGTAGAAATTAAGATCGATGAAAAAAAACCATGGATGCTTTGCAGTCAATTCTCTGAGCTCTTTCATCGCCTCATGTTCTCTAGGATACACACTGGTTTCCAGAATATACTGTAATTTCAGAGTAAAAAAATCAAAATTAAATTAAAAAATAATTAAAATCTGAATCAATAAATTAAAATTCCAATGATTTGATTTTCTGGGATGGAAAAAAATCGTTCTCTTACTTGATAGAGATCGTCGCTTTGCAAAAGACTCTTGTGCCCTACCTCCTTGTGTTGTGCTGGTTCATTAGCTTCAACATTTTGTGCCATCTTTTTCTGATTTTGAGTACTGCTTTGCTCTATGGGTTGTACCTGAGAATGTAGGGGCGGAAATGATTGTACTAATATATAGATGATTCGGATTCGGTCCGACCGGAGGAGTGATTTGTGTAAGGAGCTGTTGGGTTGATGGACCGGATACCGATCCGGTCGGGAGTTAATATAAATTTGATGGTAGAAATTTGGTGATAATTGGGAGGTCTCTATCTTTGGGAATCAGGGAAAGACTGTTTTAGAATTTAGGTGTTAGAGAAAAAGAAAAAATAAAAAAAATTATGATTCTTAAATTTTAGAATTTTGAAAATTAATGGTATTGTTGTCTGTAATTGATTTTCAATTCAATGATTGTATTTAATTAAAAGGGGTGATTAGGTATTTTTGATAGAATTATAATAGGGTTATTCCAATTTTATTGAGGATGTGTTTTGATTATGGTAATATTTGTATCAATGTGTGGCCATTTATAATGAATTTTGAGAGTTTTGTATGCATTTAGGGTTTTAATTGCTATCTATTTTGTTAATTGTTATTTGAGCTCCATTAAAAAATTATTATTTATTTAATTAAGTGTTTTTAAAAAATTTAATTAATTTTTGAATAATAAGTATAATTTTACAATTATTTGAATTGAGAATATGCAGAATTGAGAGGATAAAGGACGAGGCATCTTTGCTTTGTTTGAAATGCAATTTCGTCAACAAAACACCCACTCTACACCATAACAACCAATTCCAACAGTCTGCTATCGCAGCTCGAAGCACAAAATCCTGCCCAATCTGCCGCCACTGCTCTCGCCGACTCCGTCAACCGTTGCACTCCAACACCCTCTGGAAAGCAAGGATGAAAATATCCCGATATTTTCCCGATATATCCACGATATATTCATTTTTCGTAGTCACCAATATCGATATTGGGTAGAAACGATATTTCCATAATATTTATTAAAAAAATAAAAAATATTGATAAATATCGGTCTGTAATATCGATATCGCTTATTTTTTCCACAAATTAAACCAAATATCGTTAAATATCGCGAAAATATCGATAAATTTCGGAAAAAACTCCAAAAAATAGTGTATATATATAAATTTGTCACAAATGTAAAATTTATTCAAATTCTTTTGTTAAATTTATGTATTAAATGTTTGATTTTAAATTTTTTATAATTTTTAAATTTATCGATATCGATATATCCATCGATATTTTCACAAATTTAAGACCTCGAAATTTCCATCGATACTAATATTTTCAACCTTGCCGGAAAGCCCTGCACTCCCCACTATTCCTCTCGCGGCCGATTCTGTCAACAACTCTCACACCCCGCCGTACGAGACGCGCCACATACCAGCGACCTTCCAGCCGGAAAACTCTGCCATCAATCCTCTTTTTTTTTTTTTTTATAGGTAAATGTTAGTTGTTAGTAGTTAGTTACACCAAGTCTCCAAACACTCCAAGAATATACACCTAGTCAACCTTATATCTCATATCTCCGATTCGTTCCGGAGGGAATCGATCGAACCGGGTCACTCACTCAAGTGAGGAGCTCGGTGGCCAGGTGGGCTGGCCCACCTGGTTCTGCCATCAATCATCTCTGCAATCGCGCCGGAAGCGCGACCCACTCCTCGCCGTCACTGAAGTCGCAGAAACCACCAGAAATCGAGTACTCTGCTCGAATCCAAGAAAGCCACCATGGCCGCTGGTTCGATCGAAAACCAGAAACGCCTCAAGCTCCAAACTCGTGGCCGGAAAACACCATTGCTCTTCACCGGTCGCGTCGCACAACCGCCGTGCGTCGCTTACCTCTGTCACACTCACATGGAACCGCCCCCGGTAAGGACGAAGAGTTGATTTGGGCCAAGATTTCAATTAATTATTTAGGCCGAATTGAATGTTAAGCCCAGTTGCTATGAAGGAAAGCCCATTCTGCTGGATTATAAAAGGAGAAGGAACATATTCGTGAAAGGTATCATGCAGTAGTTTAGTTTAGGCAGTTGGTTTTTACGCGATTAGGGCAGAAGGCTTTAGATTAATTTTGTGGTTTTTCACACAGTGGAGATTTTAGGGACTAGAACAATTCTCTTTGGTTTGCTTATTTCTTTATTCATATTTTGAAATTTTTGGAGATTTTTGTTATTTCAAGTTCTATTTAGGGTTTATGCTTACTTACTATTTCAATAATTCCATGTTAGATTTATTTATGTTCTCTTAGTTAATTTCTATTGTTGCATTTATTCTTTTTATGCAAGTCCTTGTCTCAATTAATTTTAGTAATCCTTGTCTCATTTTTAGTTAATTATGTTATTTTCAATTATGTCTTTCGTATCAGTTATTCATGTTACACTTTAGTTATGAGTTAAGATTTTCTTTTGCTTTAGGTGGAATTCACCTGAAGCATGTACAATTTAGTTTAGCTTATTAGTTTAGAATTCTTATTTTATTTTATTTTCGCTTCATTTTGTAGTTAGATAAAATCTAAATCTTGCAATTTCATTTTTGTTTATTTTATTCTACAAATCACACAAATCTTAGGAGTAGATTGTCTAATTGCTTCCCGTTGATTCGATATTATAACTTGGTCAGCTTACCACTACACGATCCTATACAATTGTAGGAAAATGCATTTGTGTGCGACACACAAATCGCTAGTCATGTTTTAGTAATTTTATGTGATTTAATATACCCTTGTCCCTTGACATTTTTATTTTTTTTAATCACAACTTGCATTCAATACATAAAATTATTTCATCAAATTATTAAATATAAAATATGAACCTGTAAAAAATTTAAATACAAAAAAATAATTTGAACATCGGATTATTAAGAACATGAAAAAAAAATCAAGTAAAAGAGAACATTAAAAATACGAACAAACAATTAAAACATAAAAACCTTAAATCAAATATATCTCTAATTGTAGAGATTAAACTTTGCCCACAAAAAATTGTGTAGCAATAGAAAAAATATCAATATGAAATATACAATTAATATACTACAATATAAAATAATCTCACCAAATTATTATATGTTAAATATGAAACTTCAAAAAATACCAAACATATTAAATAAATAATTAGAATATTAGAATACTATAAATAAGAAGAAGCAAAAACGTGCGAATAAACAAGATTAAAAGATGAGAATAATAATGCTTATGGAGGATAAAAATTATGGTGAACAATTGAAATTTTTTAAAAAATATATAGAATTTGATAGAGTCACTAGCATATTGGTTCAAAAAAAGAGCTATATTTACAAAATGATTCACAAATTCAGCACAAAAGTATATTTTTTTCTGCACAGAACCAATTTATAATTAGTGTCAATTTTGTGAATCATTTTGTAATTTTTCCAATTTGATATTATATATATATATAGAGAGAGAGAGAGAGAGCATTGTTTGATTCGATAATACATTGATCATTTTGCAAAAAATGAAACAAGTAATACTAAGTGTCTGTTTGTAAACTCTAAATAAAAAGTAAAAGTGCTTATTTTTTTAAATAAAAAACACTTAAAATATGTTTTCAACTATTATTTTAAGTGCTTATTACCACTTTTGGTACCTGTTTTGGTTATCTATTTTTACAGTCAGAAGCATTTTTTTTTTTAAAAGTTGTTGTGACCCAACTTTTGAATTTTAAAATCACTTCTCCATGTAGAATTGAGATTGCAAACAGATCTCTGGTCAAGCAACAATTTTTAACTTCTAGCTTCCACTTAAACACTTCTACCAATTCCCCAAGAAAATAATATACAATACCCTTTTTAAAAACACTTCTTTTGCAAACACACTTTTCTTAATCATTTTCTAAAATCACTTAAGTTTAAAACATTCCTTATTTTTCATTTTGCTACTAAAATTACTTTATATCACTTTTTCAATTCTACTAGAGATTACAAACATTTAACTTCTAGCTTCCACTTAAGCACTTCTATCCCATTCCCCAAAAAAATAATACACAATACACTTTTTAAAAACACTTCTTTTGCAAACACATTTTTCTTAATCATTTTCTAAAATCACTTAAGTTTAAATCACTCCTTATTTTTCATTTTGCTACTAAAATTACTTAATATCACTTTTTCAATTCTACTAGAGATTACAAACATGCATTGAAGTTTGGTGGTTTATTGTCACGTTAGTACTCAGTTCAAAACGAGTTTTTTTTATACTTTTGGTCCTTTATAACATATATTATTTAGAATTAGTCCTAAATATTTTACTATTGGTCTCATACGAATTTTTTCTTGCATCCCAAACATTACAAAATTTGCAGATTTGATCTCAAATTTTATTAATGATAAATTGATAAATCTGTAAATTTTGAAACTAAATCTATAAATTTTATAATGTATGAAACTAAAAGTACAAAAAAATCGCATGAAACTATTAATAAAATATTTGAGATCAATTTTAAAATAATAAATCCTCCGTAGTAACAAAAGTACAAAATTCTCAAACCAAAACTCAAAACCAACCCCAAATAAAATATTGGGCGCAACTATATACCCCTTCAATTTTATTAAATCCCCATTTTTAATATATTTCTATTGTTGGGCTTTATAGGAACTAGAATTTTGGCCCAGACTAGTAACACTAGTTAAATTGAATATATAATTTCTGTTTAATATTGGAAAAAATTGATATTTCAAAATTTATAAAAATTTAAAAAAAAACCTGTCAAATATTTTTTTAAAAAATGTATTTTCTAAAAAGATAAGTGCCAATAATCTGGCCCAAAATTTAATATATTACTTCCATCTCGAAACTTTAAAGCCCAAGAACGTATAATTTCAATCTGGTTGCTGATAGAATTATTTTTCTTTGTAATCAGAAATTATTATTCCTAAAATCATTAAAAAAAATTGTTTACCAAATGATCAATTTAACTCTAAATTGTTTACACACGACCCTAATAAATTAAAATCATAGAAATTAACAAAGACGATAATTGTAAATTTATGTTAAAAAATATTATAAAAAACATAACCCCTAAAATTCATTAATTTCATTTTGGGCCTCAAATAAAAGCAACCGGAAACCCGTGGTAATAGATCAGACATTAGAACCTAAATTCATTCTTGTAATTATTCAAATATTCCTTTGTGGTTGGGAAATTTTTTTTTTTTTTAATTGGTTCCAATGATTGTTATATAAATGTCACGCAACCTGCGAATTTAGGGTGTTTGGGAAAGAGCCAAAAATAAAATCAAATAATGACAGAATTTCATGATTGCTGACGCAAGCATATGCCAAAAAGCTCTCCAAATTAATAACCACCTACACTTTCCGGAAACATCCCTAGCACAAAGAAAAAGCCCTAGGAGAAGAATTTCGATGAATATTCACAAATGCTTTTAAGGAAATAATTTTATTGTATGAAATTTATATTTATCAATAATATTAATTATATTTATTAATATTTGTATATTTTGTACTGTAACATTAATAAATAAATATAAATATCAGTAAATATATTTTGTGGTATAGTCAAAGTTAATAGTTAGAAATTCACCAAGTATTCAAAAACTCCAAGACTCAATTTGGATGGATGAATTTGAAAATGAATGAATTTTAAAAAAAAAATACATATATGAAGACATATTTCAAATCACGAATTGTAAAGAGATGAGAGAGAGGGTGGAAAAAGTATAGGAAAGATAGAGATGAAAGGGTAGAGAAGAGAGATTTCACAAATGACATGATTTTGACGGGGATTCAAAATTTCTGCATTTTGAACATAAACTCAAATTTAAGTATTTGTAAATTTACCTAACTTATTTGAAAAGAGTTGTTATTTGTGTGTGAAATTCACGGATTTTAAATTCATTCATCCAAATAGAGCCTAAGAATTTTTTTCTAAGAAATCGAATCTGAATCTTTCACTAAAGTGAAGTGATCAGTGGTCAAATGAGCTAACTCACATGGTTAGCGGGTGAACACTTATAATTTTCTTTCACACAATTTCTTTTTGAAATATAACCTGCGTACCACCTCGAGTTTGATTCGATTAATTAACGAATAAGTTTAAACATAAATTTTGAAATACAATTTCTTAAACAAACTTTAACTGGTGTACATTCTACTGACTCGGTGGCTTATTTACCATCCTAGTATACTAAAATACAATACTAAAATAAATAAATAAAAAATATATACACCTTTAATTTTTAAAAATTAAAGATAGGCTGTAAAGAAAAATACAACGTAAAATCATGATTACATAAAACGTAATTTCCACGTTATTTAACTAATTAATCATGATTATATTCAGAGTATATATGCATGTACAGTGTATACATTTTATATGATGGAATTCATTTTGTTACTTAAACATATTTTTTTTTATAAATTAACTTAGACAAAAATTTATATAGAAAATTCTACAGCAAAAATTTCAAAAAATACACAAAAAAAAATATTTAACTCACACACATGCACTTTCTTTCACCACACGCGCACGCTCACACCTGGTATTCATTGCTTGTATCTCAATCCCCCTCCACACCCCATTCCTTGCATGTTAATTCCCAATCCCCCTCCACCCCCACAAGCCCATGCCCATTTCATACAAATTAGGTGAAATTTTATTTATTATTACTCTGTTTTTATTTATTATAAGTTTAAAAATAAATTAATTAATATTATATAATTAATTTAATTTTTCCTCTTAATTTATGTTAGTATAGTAACACACATTTACTCATACAGTAGCATACATTTGTTCATATAGTAACACAAACTGGAGAGCAAATATATGTTACTATTAGAGTAAATATGTGTTACTATTTTATAAAATATTGTAAGAGTAAAATGTAAGAGTAAAATGTGTGTTACTTTAAGAATAAATATTGATTATTCACAAATAATTTATTTAATTTTATAGAAATAATTATTTTTTCAATATAATAACATATGTATTACATGAAACAATATACCTAAATTTAAAAGGATGATGAATAAATTAAGAAACACACATTTATTATCATAAAAATATATTTTGCTCATATAATAACACACATTTGTCCATATAGTAACAAAAAAAAGGAGACAAATGTGTGTTACTATTAGACCAAATGTGTGTTACTATCTTATAAAATGTTGTTATTTTACATATATTCAATTATTTTAATAGAATAAATAATTTTTCACATAATGCAAGAGCAAAATGTGTGTTACTATAAGAACAAATATTAATTATTCACAAATATTAATTTATTTTTATATAAATAATTATTTTTTCACATAATAACGTATGTATTACATGAAACAATGTACCTACATTTAAATGGATGATAAATAAATTATGAAACACATATTTATTCCATAAAAATATATTTTGTCCTTATAGTAACATACATTTGCCTATATAGTAACACACATAGAGAGATAAATGTGTGTTAGTATTAGAACAAATGTGTGTTACTATCTTATAAAATGTTGTTATTGTACACATATTCATTTGCTTTTATAGAATAAATAATTTCTCACATAATGCAAGAGCAAAATGTGTGTTACTATAAGAACAAATATTGACTATTCACAAATATTTATTTATTTTTATAGAAGTAATTATTTTTTCATATAATAACATATGTATTACATGAAACAATATACCTAGATTTAAATGGATGATGAATAAATTAAAAAACACATATTTATTCTCATAAAAATATATTTTGTTCTTATAGTAACACATACTTACCCGTATTGTAACACAAATTAAGAGACAAATATATGTTACAGTAATAGTAAATGTGTGTTACTGTAAGATTAGATGTGTGTTACTATATGTATAAATATTTATTTATAATATAATATTAAATATATATTTTAATCTACACAATAATTAAAAAATAAAAAATAAAAATAACTTAAAAAAGGGTAAATAAAACAATAAAAAATTAAAATAAACTTTAAAAAGGGTAAATAAAACAATTAATCTGAGTGGGATTGGGGTGGTGGGGGCACGGTATACCTATTACCTAAGAACTACCAATAAGCAAACCTTCCTGAGTATTGAATTTGGCACATACGCGAAAGACGTGAGTTGTAGGTTTGGGGAGAGTGCGCGTGGGCCTCCTCCCTTTTTAATTCTATAATTAGTAATTTCTACAGTAGAAATTTTTACCCAAGTGTTGCTCATTAACTTATATCTTTCGATGAAATAATTAATATACTCCAAATAAACTTTGGTGAAACTATTTCACCCAACAATATTACTTTGCCTAAATATATATTAGACTTACGAATGGTATGTATAAAATATATTTGAAGTTATTGTTGTGAAATCTAACCGGAATAATCGACCTTAATAAGGACTTTGAATCTTCAAATACTATAATAAAAAATTGAAGAAATCCGATGAATACAAAATTACCAGAAATGAAGAAATCAAAGAACAGAGGATTTACATGGTTCGATTAAATTGATCTACGTTCACGGATGGGGTTGCTCACTTTCTCTAATATGAAGAATAATGTTTACAGAATACAAGCTTTCTCACTCTAAGATTTAGAATGTCAACTCTCTATCAATCCACTGGAATGAATACGTATTTATAGACCTATCCTTTAACCGCCTTTGAGCTATTAACCAATCAACAAATTTGTATGGTTATAACCGCCCAAAATAACTGTTCGGCGTCTGTAACCTGCGAATTTTCTTCACAAATATTAATAACTCTTTTATTAATAATGCGAAAATTGAAATTACAAAGAATTATATTTGAATTTAAAGATATCAAGCGATTGTTTCGGGTCCAATCTCTATTTGATCATCTGATTCTTCTCTTCGAGTCTTGACTTGATTTTGCGGATTTTTCGGAGTTAAGTCCGGGGTTGACTTTGGAGTTGGACGTTAATTCGAAGGCGTTGAGCCTTGTTTCGAATTAACGTTGCCTTTAGAAGGACTTTGTTGATATGTCGGAGCTGGTCCGGAATTGACTTTGGAGTTGGACGTTAATTCGAGGGCGTTGAGCCTTGTTTCGAATTAACGTTGCCTTTAGAAGGACTTTGTTGATATATCGGAGCTAGTCCGGAGTTGACTTTGGAGTTGGACGTTAACTCGAGGGCGTTGAGCCTTGTCTCAAATTAACGTTGCCTTAGGGAAGGACTTTGTTGATTTTCGGAGTTGAGTCCGATTTGGTGTTGAAGTTGATATTAATTTGAGGGCGTTAAGCCTGATTTCAAATTAATATTGCCTTATGGAAGGACTATGTTGAGTATTCACCTTTGGACTCCCTATGTTGGTGTCATCGTAGATGAGCGGTGTTGATTATCGTTGATGACTTGTTGTTGAACGTTGATCGGAGGGGCTTTGCGCCGTATTTCTCTAATCGAACGCCGATGTTGATGAAGAACGTCGACCGGAGGCTTCGCACCATGATCCTGGATCAAAACGCCTTGTTGATGAAGAACTCGAAGAACGCTCTTAAAGATCGTGAAGAACGCATTTGAATCTTCAAAGATGCCCGAAGTCTTGGATCTTGATGCTTCTCTCTAAGATCTTGATCTTCTTGACTCCTCGTTGTTGTGTATGTTGTTGTCGTTGTTGAAAACTTGTGGATGACCGTTGATTGGAGGGGCTTCGCGCCGTATTTCTCTAATCAAACGCCTATGTTGATGAAGAACGTTGACCGGAGGCTTCACACCGTGATCCCGGATCAAAATGCCTTGTTGATGAAGAACTCGAAGAACGCTCTTGAAGATCGTGAAGAACGCCTTTGAATCTTCAAAGATGCCCGAAGTCTTGGATCTTGATGCTTCTTTCTAAACTCTGATCTTCTTGACTCCTTGTTGTGTATGTTGTGAATGAAAATGACTAGAATGAGACCCTATTTATAGGTGTAGAATTTTAGATTTGCATGTCAGATTTGATTGGCCAGAAGATATGATTTGGGAATATTTCCAAAATATCTCAGATTTCAAGGATATTTGTGAAGATTTGATTTATTTGGCTTTTTAAAGATCGGGTTTGATGACTTTAAAAATTCAAAAGAATTAATTGGACTTTAGAGGCCCAATTGAATTTATTAGGCTTTTGAGGCCCAAATGAATTTATTATTTAAGAATTAAATTTATCTAAATTCCTAATAATAAATTATTTTAACATGTTTTTTTATTTATTTTGGCAATCAATTTTAATTGCTTACAGCGTCCAATAGGATTGCTCCGCCAGCTGTTAAAACAACCGACTTTATCACTTAGTCGAAATCGCCTTTACCATATTCTGTTGTCAGCTCAGGATATGCCTTCAGGATGAGTGACTCAGAAAGTATGTGATTTTAGCTCAGGACAATCTTCTCAAGATAGTGCCTTCAGGTTTACTGAGTCTTCAGTATAAGTGACTTCACTGACCTGAACGCTCAGGATGAGAGTTAGGATCAGCACACTCAGACTCAGGACCAGTTTCTGTCAGGCTCAGGATAACACCTCAGAAATTTTCCTCCTGACCCAAAAACCTCAGGATCAGGATTTCTGACTGGATCCAAACTCAGCTTATCTTCACACATAACAGTTATGAATTTCTAGCTTATTTATTCAAAACATTGAATATAATAATGAAACAAAGGAATTAAATATTTTGTATAAATTATAATATTAAATTAATGTTATTATTAATTTATAAATTTTCTAGTGTACATATAAATAAATGTTAGAGATATTTATCTGAGGAAGCGCTTGGTATGAAAATTCTTCAATGTTAATGACAGTGCGGATAAATGTATAATAATTATAATAGGTAATGAGAATAAATGAGGTACACAACATTGATTTTTCTCCTAAATAAGGTAATCATTACCCTCAGTTGATTACCCTCATCTCATCATATAATCATCCCCTTCAATCAATCCCCCATACCACAATCAATAACTTTTTTTTTATCAATTTATTACAAAATTGGAGTACAACAATAATGATATAACCACCATAAACACAAATTCTCATTTAATATATGTAAGGATAAGAAGAAAAATAAAATTTTATTCACATTACCATTGAAAAATTTGAAACAAACCCTCCTGAATATAATTATCATACAATTTTCTTTTGTATATAATACTCAAATAGGGTAACTGACGAAGAATAATTAATTTCAAAATCGTGTAAAGATGATAGATATACATATCATAACAATCATTACATGCAAATATAAAACTCTAATAAAGCAATATAAACATCAGGTTTTCTGTAAAGTTTTGAGGGAAATGACAAGTTGACAACTCATCTAAGGAGTATGCGCATATCCACCGTGTTAGTGTAGATACTTCGCGAGTAACTTCAACTCTTATGAGTAGATTTCATGTGAAATTAAAATTTATACTACTATATATATAATTATTGATATTATATGAGTTTATTAATATTATAAAAAAATTATAATAAAATATTATAATATCAATAATTCATATAATAAAATATATCATCGAATGCATATAATTAATAATATCAATAAATTAATATATATAATGATATAAACCATGTGGGTTAGCTCACTTGGCCATCGAACTCCTCACTTGAGCGAGTGTCCCGGCCGAGTTTGATTTCCTTTGGGAACGAATTAAGAGAGATATACGGTTGGCTTGAAGATAATTTTTGGAATGTTTGAAGACTTGATTATAACTCTCTCGAATTAGTCGATTTTTGGATCAAATATTGAATTATAGAAAAAATATCCATTAAATAAAAACTATCCAAGTTCATTCACATTATCGAACGAAGCGCCCTCTAATTATACTTTACGCGTAATAATAATTACACACCTAAATAAAAAAGATATAAAACGCATATCACGCGCTCTGTCAGCTAAAATACAAAATAAAATATAGTAAGTATCATCATGACTCATAATATTTTTTTCCCTCTTAAAATAAAGCGCAATACTACTCATATACACTAGTTGTACCATGTAATTTTACACAACTGCATTATACATAAAGTTTTGATTTTTTTAGTGAAAATTACTACTATTAATAAATTAATACTTTTTAACAAAATAACTAATACTTATTAAGAAATTATCTTTTAATTATACATGGAATTTGAATTAATTACACAGGGAAATAAGTGAGTTCAGTATTTTGCCCAATACTGATCATCCATCACATTTTTTTTTTTAAAAACAAAGTTTTATTTCTAATATATTCCCAGACGTCACATTAAAAGTTTCTCCCAAAAAATATCACCCTGAAAACCCATAACATTTACTCCCTCCGTCTCGTAGAAATTTGCACCTTACTGAACGACACATTTTTTTTAAAAAATTTATTATATATATAAAGTAATGACCTATGGGTAAATATGTGTATAAGTTTGTGAGTATTTACGTAAATTAATATTTCCTTTTTTTGGTAGTGTGAAAATTTGTGTGAGACGCCCAAATAAAAAAAGTGTGCAAATTCATGTGGAACGGGGGAAGTACAAAATATCCTTAATATTTAAATAGAAAATTGGCAGATGAAATACTTTTTTTCCCTATATGTTCATACCAAAAGGTAGTAATTATAAGTATAGCATACTCTAATATAGAGTAAATATTGTGTAATACCGTCTCATGTCATTAGTTTTGTATTTATTAATTAAAAAATTATTACTTTCTTAAAGTTATAAAATTTAATAAAAAATGATAATATTTTTATTAAAAGTGACTATTACTTTTATGAAAACTTTATCATTATTTTTATTAAAATTTTATTACTTTTTAAAAATAATAATTTTTTACTACTCCCTCCGTCCCATAATTGTTTTCACACTTTCTTTTTCCGTCCGTTCCACAATTGTTTTCACACCCTATAAATGGAAACTATTACTTTAACTTTATCCTCACAATCCAACTAATCTCATTATTTTAATAATATAACTTTACACAATATTCTACTTTTCTTAAAAGTTGTGCCATCCCAAAGGTGAAAACACCTCTGGGACGGAGGGAGTAATATATAAATAACAGGTCTCATGTCTGTGTTTGGCTAAATCATTAAATTGTTAAAAGAAAACTTATAATTAGCTCTCTAGATATACAAGGGTGTTGAGTAAGCTTTGGAAAATTGTCATTTTGTTAGTAAAATTATCATTGGCACAAATTTAAAAGCTTTCCAGTTGTATATTACTCAAATGGATGTGTGTGAAAGATGAGACACCACATAAATTGAGTTTAAATTACAATTGGTCCCATAACTATTTGACAAAATATACATTTAGTCTCAAAATTAACTTTTTATCAGATTTAGTCCCAAATTTTATAATAAGGTCCAATTTTAGTCCCAAAATTAATTTTTTATAGGATTTAGTCCCAAATTTTATAATAAAGTCCAATTTTAGTCCCAAAATTAATTTTTTTTTTATTGAATTTAGTCCCAAATTTTCTAATAAGGTCCAATTTTAATCTCAAATTAAAGGTGAAAAGTGAAATAATATTAGGTATTTATTAATATTATTATTATATAAATATTAATTGTAGTCTGGTGTCTGCAAATTTATTTTTTAGTCGGGTATCTACAAATTAAATTTTTGAGCCTTATAAGAGTCATGTTTCTTTAAATGGAGTACTTTTTTGTTTTTTTAACCATGAATAGTTTATTCTGAAAACCATTGATTTATATAATCAAATCACTTCTCAAAAAATACAACTATTTATAGAGTAAATCTATTACAAACTAATTTAATTTATATCATGAAAATAAATTTTACGGTAGGAGTATATCATATAAAACTTTGTCTAAATTGAAACACCTTTAAAACTTCAACATATATCCGAAATAAAATGCTGCTAAAGCCACCGATTATTATATAATTTAAGTAATATTAGATTAGAAATAATATGTTGCTAAAGCCACCAATTATTATATTTTTAGATGAAATCAGATTAAGAAAAGAAAATATGAAATTGAAATAAAATAATAATACTATTAATAAATACCTAATATTATTTCACTTTTCACCTTTAATTTGGGATTAAAATTGGATCTTATTTGAAACTTTGGAACTAAAATTGGATCTTATTATAAAATTTGGGACTAAATCTGACAAAAAGTTAATTTTGGGACTAAAATTGGACCTTATTGTAAAATTTGGGACTAAATCTGATAAAAAATTAATTTTGGGACTAAATCTATTTTGTCAAATAGTTATGGGACCAATTATGATTCAAACTCCACATAAATTCTTAAAAGATTAATAAAAATGCATTCATTTTTTTATAATTTTAAATGGAATGAATTTTTAAAATGAGATAAAATTAATTTATAAATATTATCACCGTTATTTTGTACATGTCTAATTTTAATTCATATAAACTAATTTTCTTATTTAGTAGTGTATTATTTCTGTTGATTAATATAAATTAATTATTGACATACTATTATTATTATTAGGAATATTGGTGGAAGAAAGAATGACAAATGTACAAACAAAAGAAATAAAATTTGCGAAAATGACTAAATGATTCATAAAATTATCACCAATTACAAATTAATTTTGTGTAGAAAAAAATATGTTTATGTGCATAAAAAAATTATATTTTTATATATTTACTGTGAATTAATTTATAAATATATTTATTTTTTTGAACTTAATTATGTAGATGATTCTAACAAAATTTTAGATAAAATGTATGGGAGGTTGTGTTTATCAAAGTATAATGTAATGAAAATAAAATGCAAAATTTCAAATAGATGTTAAATCTGCAATTTTAATAAAGTGGGACCCGCTCTTGAGTGAGAAAAATTGGGGTATGTGCTTTAGCCAAAGCTCTTGTTTTGAAGCTAGTAACAGAATTTTGGCTTATGATTGTATTTTGGTTTATTCTAATTGGAACCCCTGTGAATTATGCTTTTCTCTCTCTCTCTCTCTCTCACCCTTGACGCCTCCCTCTTTCCTTCCCCTTCCCTATATATATGCCCCCTACTCATCTCATCTCATCATTGGAATATACATACAACACACACACATATATATATATATATATATATTTTTTGTGATGTTTGATATGTCTGAAGAATTTGTGAGTGACAACTTGTTTTGGGACGATGAAGCATGGGCATTTCCAATTTTACCCTGTGAAGAAAATGACGGCAAGATTTTGATAGAAGGCGGCAGGATAGTCACCGACGCCGCAAACTTCTCAAACGCTGAGAGAGAGGAAGCGCCGCTGCCAGTAATCAAGGAGACGAAAAAGGGCGCTACCGCAAAAGCGTCGTCAGCGACAAGCAAGCGCGGCGGCGGTGGTAATCAGGGGAATGAAGGAAGCGGCGGCGGCGGAGATTCTGACGACCATGAGTCCCATATATGGACGGAAAGAGAGAGGAGAAAGAAGATGAGGAACATGTTTGCTACTCTTCATGATTTGATCCCACAAATCCATCCAAGGGTATAATTTTTTTCTCATTTATTTTACTTATATATATATATATTTTAAAAAAAAATTAACTTGCCTGATCTCTCTCTCTCTCTCAGAATGAGTGAGTTTAAGGAAGAACCTTCTGATTCAAGTCTTTTTTTTTTCCTGTCAAATTCAAGAATTAATTTAGACTTATGAATTGAGATTTTATTTTCTATTTCGGCAACTTATAAATGTAATTACATTAATTAAAAGATTGCATGCAATTTTTTTAGCAACGTGCGTTTTCTTACTAAATTAGATGTAACTTCTAATGATGTGTTTTGGAGTGAGATCATCTCCCTTGTAAAATAATTGCAATTGTTCTTGATTAATTTCTTCAATTAATATTCAAAATTAAAATCTTTTCTAAATCTAAATTAAATTTGGCCTAATTTATACTAATTATTACTAATTTATAAATTCCCTGTGAATAATTATAATTATTACTAATTTATAAATTCCTAAATTTAGGCAGATAAATCCAGCATTGTTGATGAAGCAATAAACTACATCAAAAGACTTCACATACTTCTTGCGACCCTTGAGAAGAAGAAGGAAATATTGCTCAAAGGTGGAAATATTGCTAGTATCACAAGCTGTGATCCCTCCACATCAAAGCTGGCAATGATTCCTTCAAGGGAGGCATTTATGGCTGAGCAGGGATCCACCAGCACACAAGGTCCTGTCACCCTACCAAGCCCTAACCCGCTATTCGCGGGCCCCGAATACCCACCCACTTTCAAATCATGGACCTCCCCCAATCTGACTCTCAATATCTGTGGGAAGGATGCCCACATCAGTATCTGCTGCCCTAAAAAGCTGGGGTTTCTGACCGCCATTCTCTACGTGATGGAGAGGTATAACCTTGAGCTGGTGTCTGCCCAAGTTTCATCTGACCGTGGTGCCCGCATGTACATGATTCATGCCCGTGTAAGACCCGATCGACTTCATTTTCTTACCTCTTTTTTTTTTTTTTTATTATTATTATTATTGCCTGATTAAAATCACCATTTTTTTTTGGGGGTAGGGTTTTAACAACCAATTAATTAGCTGGAAATTATATATCTTTGTCCAAATATATATATATATATATATTGTGTGTGTGTGTGTCTATGGCTAGCTAGGTGGAATTGATTAATTTATTATATATATAATTAGACTCACTAATTAGTTTCTTAATTCGGTGTGTGCATGTGAATCAGATCAATATTGGAGGTCAATTTCCAGAAGCATTATTTCCAGTTGAAGAAATATTCAAGCAAGCTGCAGCCGAGATCTTGATTTGGCTTAATTTCTAATTAAGTTCTAATTATGGCAAAAATCCCCCGGCCATGCACCCGCAATTATTTATATTTTTTGTGATCTACATGCACCTATCTATCTACTAGTACTTTTTGGTCATTAATTAATAATTGTGTGTGTCATGCATATTGGAACCTCGATCAGGTTTATTTTTTATTAATTTAAATTTTGTATGTGATGGATCGTCCAGAAATTACTCTGGTGATGTTTCAATGTTTTTTTTTGATGCTGAATGATATATTTTCATTTATATATAATTATTAGATATAGATTTTCTTTCTTCATGTCCGAAATAATTAAATTTTCTTTCTTGCATTATTTATGGTGGAAACTAACATTATTAAATAGGGTTTCTATAGATATAATTATTTTACTGTCAAATTTGGATTTCCAACAAGATTTCTTAATTTTTTGTGCAAAACAAAACCAAACTGTATAATTTGGACAAAGGGCCGGAATAGCATATTTATAACTTAATTTATATGTTTTATGTTTTCATAAATAATGATAAGATTTTAATTATGACACCTTCTATGATGTTGCATTAAATTACCTCATCCATTTTTCATTTATAAAATTATTAACTATATTTTTTAATTTATGGTAAAATAGAAATTGATTTTTCTCTATTGGTTATCTAGCTAGGTTGTCTTTTGTTTAGTAAAAAAAAAATGCATTTTTATTAATCTTTTGAGAATTTATGTGGTGTCACCTCTTTCACACACATCAATTTGAGTAATATACAACTGGAAAACTTTTAAATTTGCGCCAATGATAATTTTACTTACAAAATGATAATTTTTCAAAGCTTACTCAACACCCTTCTATATATATAGAGCTAATTATAAGTTTTCTTTTAACAATTTAATTATTTAGCCAAACACAAACATGAGACCTGTTATAATTTATATATTAATAAAAAATTACTCCCTCCATCCCAACATTTTCTTCATAGGTGGAGTTTCACGCATATTAAGAAAAAGTGAAGTATGTGAGTGTGAATTTAAATTATAAAATATAAAAAGTGTACTTTATTGACTTTTGTGAGTGTGAATTGTTTCCTTTTTTGGGATGTGAAGAAAGAGTTGGGACATCCATATAAGGAAAGTGTGAAATTTATCTTGGAACAGAAGGAGTATTATTTTTAAAGAGTGATAAAGTTTTAATTAAAAATAAAGATAAAGTTTTCATAAAAGTGATAGTCACTTTTAATAAAAATATTATTATTTTTTTAAATTTTTATGACTTTTGAAAAATAGTAATTTTTTATTAATAAATGCAAAACTAATGAAATGAGAAGGTATTACACAACATTTACTCTATATAAGAGTATGCTATAGTTATAATTACTACCTGGTAATTAACATATAGGGAAAAAAAGAATTTCACCTGCCAATTTTCTATTTAAATATTGAGGGATATTTTGTACTCCCTCTGTCTCACAGGAACTTGCACACCTTTCTTATTTTGAAGTTTCACACAAATTTGCGCACTATTAAAAAAGAAAATATTAATTTACGTGCACACTCACAAATCTATACACACACACACACACACATATATATATATATATATTTATCCATATGCCACTATTTTATATATAAAATAAATTTTCTTTAAAAAATGTGACGTCCCGTACGGTGCAAATTACTACGGGATGGAGGGAGTATATGTTATGTGTTTTGAGGGAGATATTTTTTGGGAGAAACTTTTAATGTGACGTCTGGGAATATATTAGAAATAAAACCTTTTTTTTAAAAAAATGTGATGAATGAGTCTTGGGCAAAATACTGAACTCACTTATTTCCCTGTGTAATTAATTCAAATTCCATGTATATTAAAAGATAATTTCTTAATAAGTATTAGTTATTTTGTTAAAAAAGTATTAATTTATTATTAATAGTAGTAATTCTCACTAAAAAAAATAAAAAAATAATGTATAATGTTGTGTAAAATTACATGGTACAGCTAGTGTAGATGAGTAGCTCTTTATTTTAAGAGAGCAAAAAAATATTATGAATCATGATGATACTTACTATATTTTATTTTGTATTTTAGCTGACAGAGCGCGTGATTTACGTTTTATATCTGTAATATTTAGGTGTGTAATTATTATAACACGTAAGGTATAATTAGAGGGCGCTTGGATCGATAGTGTGAATGAACTTGGATAATTTTTATTTAATGGTTGATTTTTTCTATAATTCAATATTTGATCAAAAAATTGACTATTTCGAGAGACTTATAATCCAGTCCTCTAGATGGACTCACCAAGTTCCCAAACACTCTTAAATTAATGATCCAAATCCTGATCTAACAATTTATTTGTAAGTAAATCTATTATGGATTAAGTGTATCGTGTAATTCAAGTGCATTTTTAAAAAGTTAAACAAAATACTATTGAAAAATCATAAATGTTATTACTGAAAAGTTTATTTTTTAAAATTCTTTTTTCAATAATAATACATATGATTTTTCAATAATAAATTATATAACCTTTTAAAAATATATTTAAATTACATGGTGCACTTGATGTATGAAAGATTAAAAGTTTATTTGTTAGCATAGTGAATGGAGATAGATATGGTAAATCATATTGTGGGGGGGATTATTAAAATAATGAAGGAGGGAGAAAAATAGTTATGAGTTATATGTAGAGCAAGGTTATCCGCACACTAACCTTTTTGGAATATACTCTATCAGATGAATATACTATTTTTTTTTTAGCAATATATACACTATCTTTTGTTTTATAATTTTTTTCAAATATAGTGTATAAATGAAAAGTATTCAATTTTTTTTGTCAAAATTTATAAAAATTAAAAAAAAAACTGAATATTTTTTAAAGTTGGGTATTTTTTTCAAAAAAAGCTAGTGTCAATAACCTTGTCCAAAATAGGCACTGAGCCCATTAATGTGTAAATAAGTTAAGCAAATAAATGGGCCTTAAAATGAATTGGGCCTAACCCGGGACTGCTTTTTAACATCTGGATCATGTTTTACTTACTTCGCCGACAAAAGGTTCAGATTATTGGCACTAGCCTAATTGGGCAATCCGAAAATTTATTTGGATTATTTTTTTCAATTTTTTGACTTTTTTCCAAATATAATGAAAATTTTAAAATCAATTTTTTTTATAAATAATGTATTTACCAATTTGGCTAGTAAAAATAACTTGAGCCCAACAAAAAAGTACAACTGTCATCCATGGCTAATGAACTTCTATAAAAATTACTGGAACAACAGCTCTGTAATTAACAGAATAAAGTTGGTAAATGTTTGAACTTTATCAACAATATTTTGATATAATTTTCATGAATTTAGAAATAAAATTTTAATAATACATTTGGATAGTTGTATATATATATATATATATACATTTTTGTCCTACAAATTTCGTTGATTTTGGTTTTTGTCCTCTTAAGCTTTGAATTTTTGTTTTCGTCCTTTAACTTACCAAAAATTATGGTTTTCGTCCTCTTAAATTTTGAATTTTTGTTTTCGTCCTCTTAAATTTTGAATTTTTGTTTTCGTCCTTTAACTTACTAAAAATTGTGATTTTCGTCCTCCAACCTCCTATAATCAGTCACACAACCGGTAATACACACGTAGATCAATATTTTTAAATTTTTTTAAGCAAAATACTGACGTGGGAGTATTTAGAGGGAAGTAGGTTTTGATGGATAAAATACAGAATTAACCGAAAATTCTCTCCCAAATTAAACCCTAGTTGATCAAATCTAGGCATGGAGGCTTGAGAGAATTAGGGGAAAAAAGAACAAAGATCCCCAAATCAAAACATCCAAAAACCTAAATTCTTTTGAGCGCATACTCACTGTACGGAAAGGAAGAGAGATGTTTTCAAGAAATTCGTATGAAACAACGAGTTTCAAGCGCAATATTAAGTGTCATTGTGGTTTCGTTGCACGGTTTGTACATCATATTCAAAAATGAATCCGGACAGAAGATTCTATGGATGTAAGTATAAGACAGTATTTGGGAGGGAATTTACGGTTAAAAGTGTATTTTGTCAAGACCTAATTCTCTCCAAATACCCCCACGTTGATATTTTATTTAAAAAAGAAAGAAAAATAAATCCACGTGTGTATTACCGGTTGTATGACTGGTTATAGATGGTTGAAGGACGAAAACCATAATTTTTGGTAAGTTAAAGGACGAAAACAAAAATTCAAAACTTAAGAGGACGAAAACCATAATTTTTTGTAAGTTAAAGGACGAAAACATAAATACAAAACTTAAGAGGACGAAAATCAAAGTCAACGAGACTTATAGGACAAAAGTATGTATTTTTCCTATATATATTATCGGTAAATGTTAGTTGTTAGTAATTAGTACACCAAGTGTCCAAACACTCCAAGAATATCTCCAAGACAACCTAATATCTCCATCTTATTTGGATAGTTTTATATTATAATAAAATGTTATGTTTTTTTGTTAATTTTTTTTTTCTTGAAGACTATTGGGGAAATTGTTTTTTTAGGACCGTAATTACAGGGTAGTTGGAAAAGTAGGACAATATATTTTCGGGCTTGGAAAAGTGGGACAATATGTTTTCAAGCTTGGAATAGTAGGACAATATGTTTTCAAGCTTGGAAAAGTAGGACAATATGGTTTCAGGCTTGAAAAAATAGGACAATAACTTTGGAAAAGCAGAAAAAGTATGACAATAACTTTTGGAAAAGTAGGACAATATATAACTTTGAAAAATTGACCCAGATTTACAATTTTTCAAAGTTATTGTCCTACTTTTCCAAAGTTATTGTTCTACTTTCCAAGCCTGAAAACATATTATCCTACTTTTCCAAGCCCTAAAACATATTGTCCTATTTTTCCAAACCCGAAAACATATTGTCCTTAAATTACAACTACCCTATAATTACGGTCCTAAAAAAACATTTTTCCCGTCATTTAGCACGTTGTCCACTAAAATTTAGGTTAAATTTAAACTCTGGTATATTTGGTTCGTAAGATAAAAGTATCTATCCGTAAAAAATATGTATATTTTTTATGAATAGATACTTTTATCTTATGAACCAAACATATTCTTAGCGGATTACTAAAAATAACCCTATGAAGCTCTAGACTATTTAGATTTAGGCATGCGGTTGTGCAGGACTAGCTCTAATGAATTAAGATCAGCTTATTTAATATTTTTAAACAATAATGAAATTACATTTTGCATATTTTTGGAAAGAATGAGCATAAACATTGGTGAACCAATCACATACCTTGACAAACTCGATTACAGTGTGGCTTTTGAAAATTCGATTAATTTAATTATCAAAAGTAATCTATGAGTAATTATTCATCAATCACGTACCACACCAATAATTTAGACTTTAATCAGTACATTTATTTTATTTTATTTTTTTTAAGTGAGATTGTTTATTGGTTGGTCCTAGTTAAAATTTGTCATTGTCTTCAAGCATAGAGTATTGAAACTCAAATATTCTAGTTTTATGCTTAGATGATAGTTGTCATGGAGAGTGGCAAAAATCCATGTCCCATGTGAGATTCCATTTCTATGGTCTCTTTCTTTGTGGCTTTAACCATGTGACACTATCCCTTCACCTTTCTCTATTATTTATTAAATTGGCTTTTCAAAAAATTGCTTTTGTAGGGTGCGCATTCTATTGTCCTCCCTCCGTCCCGTAGGAATTTGCACCTTACGGGACGGCACATTTTTTAAGAAAAATATATTTTATATATAAAGTAGTGGCGTATGAATAAATATGTATATAAGTTTGTGAGTGTACACGTAAATCAATGTTTTCTTTTTTGATAGTATGTAAATTTGTATAATTTGTATGAGACATCCAAATAAAGAAAATGTGCAAATTCATGTGGGACAGAGGAGATATTATTTTTCTTACTTTATTCAATCAACGTTTTTAATTAATATCTGCAATAGTAATTTGAAATTGTTAGATTTTTCAAGCTAAATGCAACTAATCTAATTACTTATGATAAAATATTTTTTATTAAATTGCAAAGGATGCTCAGAGAATGTTAAACCATGTATATAAATTGCAAATATGCAATCACCTCATAATAGACACGATGTCTCTTGCTTGTCCAAAGTCATGCTCTACCAGCAGGCCCACCATTTAAATTGCATTAATTTTCAACCAAGTATATAACCTTTGAAAAAATATGACGTGGAAATATAATCCACTTTCACAATAACGTGACCATAATAACGTGAAAATATAATTTTATGTTAAATACAGTACGAAAAATAGAAGTCAATTTTTACTTAAAAAGTAAAAAAAAAAAAATTACATAAGTTGTGCCCTACGATTCTTTATCCGATAAAATTCATCGATAATAGAATCATGATCAATGTCTTCAAATAAATCTCTCTCAATATAAACTATCAAGGAATCTGATAGATAATCACTCTCCATTTTGTTTCGAAGAACACTCTTGACATGCTTCATAGCTGAAAATGCTCGTTCAGTTGTTTCTGTGGTAATAGGAAGTGTCAAAACAAGGTGAATCAATCTCGTAATCATAGCATACGTCTGTGCCTTGTTTGTCTCCACTAACTTCTGGGACAATTCTGAAAGAGTTGACAAATTCTGAAAATTTAACTGAGAAAGAATATCCAATTTGTAGTGCATCAATTGAAGTCTCAAATGGATTATTTCTTGATCAGTAAAATCACCAGGATAAAATTTGTCGGCAAGATCATAAATATGATCCTCATTAAACAACCTGAAGTTGTCTTTGAGATCCAAGACAACACTAAGCCTAAGAAGCTCCATTGTCTCATCTTTGAATCTATTGTTGATTTCAGACAACTGAGTATCTATTGCTTCATTAAAAACATCAAATCGGTAATGATGCTCAAATGTGATAGTATCCATTTATTGACATGAATCGGAGTGCGTTTAAACGGATCACGTTCAAGTGAATCAAGATCAATCTCAATTCTTTGTGATGCACGATGAGGAGGTTGGATATTAAGAGACGGATCTACATCACTTGTCGTAGGTTCCTTACGTTTGAAGTTGGTAAAGAACGACTCAATAGATTTTCCTTTCTTTGCTTTTCGTTTATCCATTACCTATCAAAAAATTAATAAATAATTGAACAAATTATTTTACATATAAAATGCTCAACATAATGCATACACTTTATCAAATCCCATTATTTCATTATATCAAATCCCACCACTTCACATTATGTAAAATGTAAAAAATAATAAATTTATTTCTTACAATTTCATGGTTAGAATATATTAACTTAATACTCAATATAACCAACAACAATAAAAGAAAGCAAATGAATTGGGTATTGAGTGATAGAAAAACTAATTAAACCTCCAAAAATTATAATCAAGAGAGGAAATAAAATCATACCAATTGGATTCCGACAATAAATCGAACGGAGGGGCGGCGCCGGCGAGTAGCCACAGGAGAAGTGGTAAATTATGCAGAAGAAGAGGCTGTCCAGCGGCTTACTGCTGTGAAAACAGAATTCTAATCGGGGGTGAAAAAATCTAGGGTTAGGTTTTTATTATATATTAGATCAGAATATGGTACATATAAATTATATTTTAAATATATAACAAAAGCTTTAAGTGGCGCAGTGGGAAGTGTTATTCATTTCCTTCCTGATGGTCTCAGGTTCGATTCCTACATTGCCTTCCTTCACACCTCGTTATCACGGATTCTCTCCGCCACATAAAAATTTGCACTCTATGGAATAACTTATTTTTTTAGGAAGAATATATTTTATGTATAAAATAGTGATATTTGAGTAAATATGTATATAGATTATAAGGTACAAATTTGTGTGGGAAGTCTATAAAAAAAAATTTGCAAATTTCTGTGGAACGAGGGAAACATTATGCATCTCACATATGCATCATAGTGTCATACAGTTCAATTACTATATCTTTTTTATTGTATTTTTTTTTTATTTCACAATTATTATTTAAGTACATTTATATTAATGATTGTTATTCAATTTATTCAAATATATTATTTGCATTTGAAGTACGAATGTTAATTGTAGTAGCTAGAAATTTGTTCAGTAAATTTCCAAAAACTTCAAAATATTTTTTTAATCCACCTTATATCTCAATTTATTAGTTTTTAATGGGAATTAAACTTGGATCATTCACCAAAATCGGGAGCACAGTAATAAGTGAACTAATTGCCTTATTATTTGATGGTATGTTCATTAATGAACACGTGATACATATTTTCCATAATAGTAGAGAATCTGTTCATTGATGTTATTTTAGGATATCCCTTTATATCACAACGTTCACACTATAATGAAACAAGGTTATGGTATTTGTGGTTCTGACATCGAAAAATCAAACTGAATGCTCGGAAACGATGCCTTTATATTTGTTTCTAGTTACATATTTTTTTTCATACTTTTAATAATTATTTTGTTGTTCGATCGTACGGGTCATAAAAAATAGTAAAAACTCATGTATACATTTTGGATGATATAATTATGCATAATATATAATTTTTGGACAAAAATAGTTACAACTAATAAATTAATATTCTTTAAATATTCGATTTGAGTTGGTATATAGAGTAAGGGGCGCTTGGTATAACTGTAATGAATAAAAAATTAATAGGAATAAAAATGGTATAGAATGAAAGTCATAATTCTCAAATAGCTGAATTATGGTAGATTACTTAAGTATTGGGAATCAAAGTTATAGTAGAGTTATTCCAAACACAAATTATGACTTTAATTAACATTACTCACCTCCAAAAGTTCCCAACCAAACATCCCATAAGTCTCTTATGGACCGATTGTACGGCGTAACTCAAGTATATTTTTAAAAGGATTAGTCTTGTATGCATCAGTTACACGGTGCAACTCAAGTTCATTTTTAAAAAGTTAAACAGTTTATAACTGAAAAGTTAAACAGTTTATTACTGAAAAGTTAAACTATGAAAGATACACTTTTCAGTAATAACTTTTCAGTAATAAATTATTTAACTTTTTAGTTATAAACTGTTTAACTTTTTAAAAATAAACTAGAGTTGCACCGTGTAACTGGTGCACAGGAGACTTACTTATCATTTATTAATAAAAATTCACACATATTATTACTGAAAATGTATTTTTAAAAATACAATTTTTAATAATAATATATGTGACATTTCAGTAGTACTTTTTATAACTTTTTAAAAGTGCACTTGAATTGCACGATGCACCTGGTGGATACAATACTTAAACTGGTGTAATATAATACTCTTATATGAAATTTTTTTTAATATAACTACTCAAAACTTGTTCTTGTAACTAATGTTCAATTATATTTTCCTAAGTTGAATAAAAAGGAAGCAAGGATTAAAAAGACAAACCTTTATAATCATATAAAATGTGCTTATCATACAGATTTTGATCACACAGGCGTGTTTCTGTTTCAAAATCTTTAACTAAATTAATTTAAATAAAAAAAAAAGTCATTTTGTTTGCCAACAAATAATTTCCAGTTCCAGATGTAATCTTAATTACAAAAAAATCGGACGCTAATTTTTCCCTATTATCTCAACTATTAATTTAACTAATCTCTCTTCGTATTAAAATTTAGAGTAAAAATGTTTTGATGTTCCTCATTTTCAAAACAGCACGACGCCGCTTCCGCCTCCGGCGAGATTCGATGATTTTGCGATGTAATCCTGGGGCCATGATTTCCGGAGCAACTTCAGCATCATTTTCGCTTTACGTTTTGCCCTCTCCGTGCACTCGCTCTGGACCAGTAGCAGCAACTTGGTCAGCACGCCGGCAGCCATGGCGTCACGTTGAGCTTGCTCCGACACCGAGCAAAGCGACAGCAACGCCCCGGCGGAATACTCCGTCGCGCGGTCGGAGATTTTCAATATATTCTTCACTAGAAGCGGCACAGTCAACGCGTGCGACCTGACAGCCGCACAACCAGACGGAATCCTACAGAGTAGCTCCACCGTTGCCAGAGCTCTCTCAGAGTCGCACTTCTCGAATTCCGCCAATTTGTCAATGAACGCCTCAACCGCTCCCGCCGCCACAGCCTTCTGCCGGTGCTGCTTCACCAAACAGAGAGCAAACAACGCTTTAATTCCGATCTTCAGTGCCCGCGGATAAACCAACGGATACTTTAAAATCCCAACGATGCCGTCAAACACTCCATCCGCACCGCTGATCTCCGCACGAAGCTCCGGCGACCGAATTACTGTAGCAACATTCTCTATCATCGCCGCTGAGTTGACTCGGACGTCGATCGATGAATGGAATAGTAAATTCACCAGATGTCTAACCCTCTCCCGATCGGAGGCCACGCACACACACTCGGGTTCAGATAACGTGAACATCGACAAAATCGCGAGAGATTCGTGATTCAATTCTGACGACTCAGAACCAACACCTGCAAACGCAGTTGGTAACAAAATCTCAAGCGCATTATTAGCAACAATAACAGAACGATTCTTCTCAGAATCACGTGCCATCCCTCTCAATCTTCTCAACGCCGATATCCTACAACTGTATGGACCCGACGCAGACGAAGCTTGACTCAACAAACTCCGAACCAAAACAGGATCGGCAGGTTGCTTCGGAGTCGGTATACGCTCAACACCGAACGGCCGATTCGCGACGCACCAATCCTGAATAAGACGCCGGAGAGTGTGGTTGGGGATGAGGGTGAAATCCGTGAGTTGTACCCGTGTAACAGGGCACGTCGAATTGCCGGTAGCCACCCAGGATTCTATGCTTTGACGGTCGTACGTCTGACCGGTGCAAACGGCAACGGGGTCACGCATCAATTCCAGGGAAATCGGGCAGAGGAAATAGTGAGGGACCTGAACAGCGGTATCCACTTCTGCAGGCATGTTTTGTTCCTTGAAAATGTGAAGCAGAAAGATAGAATGAAAAACTGTGAAAGACTGCAAATTCTGTTTGGGGGAGTGAGGGCTTTATTGAGGAAATTGGAACAAGGGACATTTCTCTGTTTTTATTCTGACGGTTTTGATACGTTTATGCCTAATCCGCCACACGACTGGTCTCTAAACTCGGGGTAATGGTGGGATTTAACCACGGTTGGATATTTTGTAACTTTATTCAAAATATTATAAAGAATGAAAATGAAAATGAAAATGATATTTAATTCGATCTTTTGCATCACTGGGGGTTATTTCTTTACAGCTATATTACACCACTGGATCATAGTGTATGTATCCCATATTTTCACTATTAATCCACGCGGATTCACACTATAATTCTTGTACACTGGAACTGTACTATTAAATTTTGTAAATTACATGATTGTTTCTCTAGATTCATTAAGAAGAAGAATTTATTTCGATTTTGGACCCGAAATCGGCTCGTAAAATGAAATTAAGTGAATATTTTTGGAGTCGAAATCTAAATAATTCGTTCACGGATTGAGTAGTTTATATTCTTGTAGCTGCATAACCTTTGTCTCAGTTCTATCTTTTCCTTTTATTAGTTTTTATGAGGTGAATATAATAAAATGGGAGAAGAAATAGTTGAGATGGAGGTAGTATTCAATTAACCAATATAGTCCTTCATTTAAAATCATGTTGAATGTAATTAAGAATATATTTTATATAAAAAAAGAATAAATTAATATATATATATATATATATATATATATATATATATATCTTTTTTTCTCTAAAATCCACTTAGAAAAGAATAAATTAATACTCCTCTATCTTTTATTTATATAAGAATAAATTAATATATCTTTTATTTATATAAGAATAAATTAGTATATATATAAATATACTATTTTTGTTTTTAAAATTATGCGATATGTTTAGAGATCTTTATGAGTAGAACTCTTAAATCAATCTATTTTTATCTATAGTATGAAAATTAATGTGAGACATTTATATTAAAAAAAAGTGAAATTGTTGTGAGAGGAAGGGAATATCATTTTCTTGTGATTGCCTCTGTACAGCTAATCACTCCTTAATTGATTGAATGTGTGAAATGGAAGATGGGAACAACGTCTTTGATTGAAATAATGATAAACGGGTTGGATAAGTCAAAAGAGCTTCACTAATATTTTAGGTAATGATTAACACATTATGTTTTAATGAAATACCAATAACTTTTTTTTTGTTTAATATCAATACATAAGTATGCAAGAGAAATATCTTTGAGTTCAATTTCTCCAATATTTCAGGGATACAAAAGTTAGGCGCTTTTGTTTTAAATTTTTCAATGATAATGGGAATAAAATTTCATTTTTCTCTTTTACTCTTACATATGTCGAATGAGAATTTATGTTAATGGTGATTACATCATTAATGTTGTGCTCCAATTTTGGAAAAATTGACAAAAAATGAATGTTGTTGGTTGTGGTATGAGAGATTGATTGATGATCATGACGATTACAGAGTGAGATTGAGGTAATCAAATGGGGATAATGATTACCTTATTTGGGAGAAAAAACAATACTATGTACCTAATTTATTCTCATTACATATAATAATTATTATATGTATATCTCATTCTCATTACCATTGAATTTTTTTTTTACCAAACGTGTGATACCCGAGCTTCTCACTACTCATTGGCCAATATACTCCATGTGTTGCTTGCATTTTATTTATTTATATGCTAATTGCTTAAATATATTTCATGTCTTGTGTGCATTTAAATTATTTATTTGCTAATTTATAATTGCTTGAATATATTTTATGCACTATGTGCATTTTAATTTATTATCATGTTATTTACTATTTGAGTACATTTTATGTTACTCAAATGTTAATTGTGATTTTGTGTTAATTATTTTACTTTTAAGTGTTAAATTATTTATTGAATTGGTATATACCTTTATTTGTTTATTAATGAGGAAGTTCTTGTTTATTTTATTTGAGACCCTTGTATGAGTTAAATGTGTTGTGTAAATTATTTGTGTATTAGTGGTGTAAGTTAAGTATAGATTATTTGAGGATTAATTGTAGTAATTAAATAGAAAGTATAATAAATAGAATAATTAAATAAATTATATTATTAATATATATATATTTATATATGAGACGTAAGAGAGGAACTTACTTAAGTAAGTTAATAATAATGTAATATATATATATAGTTAGTGCGGGTAATTGGGTTAACAACTATTAACTAAAGAAAAAAAAAAAAAAAAAAAAAATTGTCAAAGGCGGTGAGAACTTTACCGTGCATATATACTTACCCCAAACCCATTTCCCATTTACATTTCACGCTGAGAAGTGAGAAAAAGAAATAGAAGGTCGCGAGGGTTACGACGGGAAGGAGAAGGGTTTCTATCAGAAAAAAAAAAAAATTCAACCTCATTTCGATAAAACCCTAATTCAGAAAATTCTTGTGCATAAGATTTAGTAGTGTTGAGTAGAGTTAATTATTTAGTAGATTTGAATAATATTTATAATTAATTATTATTAGATACGATAAGGGAAGGTGCTAGGGTGCTTTAGGGACTTATATTATCGATCTGGTTGCGGATTTGATGTAAGTAGAAATTCATTTGCAACTACGATGCATAAACATATTATTTTATAAATTATTTATGTTTGAGTGATAATACGTGGATTTAAGTGGATTGTAATATGTAATTTATATCCTGTGTTATATGAAATGTGCTTGCGAGCTATATATTTGATGTGGAATGAGCCCGTGAGCTCTATATGTGACGTTGAATGAGCCAGTGAGCTCTATGCGATTGGAATGAGTCAGTGAGCTCTATGTGTGTTGTAAAAGGAGTCGATAAACTCCATAATTAATGTGGACTGAACCTGTGATGTTCAATAATATGTGAATGTTGTTAAGTTTCATTGATTGCACGAGCATCATGCATGCATATCATGCATTGAAATTAATTGATTTTTTTATAGTGGCCACTGATTATACACCGAGGGTGGGAGAGGGGACCTGGGAAGAAGCGACACAGGGAAACCCAATGTGGAAACCTGGTGTAGGCCACCGTCTATTGTGATTGTACATTCGGAAGAGGCGACCTGGGGAAACCTGGTGTAGGCCACCGTTTGATTTGATTGTTTGATTCGGAAGAGGCGACCTGGGAAGAAGCGACACAGGGAAACCCAATGTGGAAACCTGGTGTAGGCTACCTGGTGTAGGCCACCGTCTCAGTTGATGATGTGGATATTTGAGTTTTTCCAGTGTATAACAGTGTGTCTAGATGGGGCCCTGGAGAGTCTTCATAAATAAATTGGTGATTTCAAAAGAGAGTGCATGGAGAGGTTTTCAAAAGAATCACATCATCATGCATAATTTCTACTTACTGAGATTTATAAATCTCATTTAGTTTATGCATTGTAGGTAACCCTGATGATATATGATCTGATGATGAAACTGGAGTAGTTGCGGCGCTTTTGCAGACTTTTTGAGTTGCGGTGTACATAGATGACGACCTGCGGGCATGACCGTCGCTTGTTTTGCTTCTGTTATTATTGTATATTTGTTGTTTTGAGTTATGTAATATATAATATGTAATGGTGTTGGTTTGGAAGTTTACAGTTACTGGTTTGTGGAGATCTTGTTTTTGAATATGACAGGTTGTTGGGTTTGTTATAGTATTATGTCGTATGTTGAAAAAAATTATAGCCGGTTTGCAGGTCGAATTTTTATTTAGAATTGTCGTATGTTGTGTGTGATAAGTGTGGTCGTGTCAAAACGCCCCCTTAATGTTAGAATGGCTAGTATATACTAAGATAAAATATATATAAATCAATTTTAATGTGAATTTTATTATATTTTTATATATATTTTTTTAAGTAATATTAATTATGAATTTAAATTTTAAATCAACTAATACAGTAATAATATTTTGATATGCACGTTAAACTTAGTTCCAAGAAATTTATTTGAACTGATAAATACAAAAGTTACTCTTTCCGCTCCTTTAAAAAATATATTCATTGTCAATAAACATATATTATTTTCTTTTTTGGACACATTAAATTAATTCTTTAATTAATAAATAATTACCTTTTTGAAAAAGTAGACAATCGATATAATACTCTCAATTCTCTTTATTATATCTAATTTATCCAATAAAAAAAATTATATCCAACTTATTAAAAGGAAGGAAGGAGTAGGGTTGTAATCGAATCAAATATTTTTTGTTCGATTCGATACCCGTATTCAAACTTCCATAATTCGAAGTCGATTATTATTCAAATACGAATACAAAATTACGATATTCGATTCGTAAATATTCGATTAAATAGTTTTTATAAACATTATAATAATAACAGTTAGTATAACTATTATTTTAAGATTGTAGACAAATAGTATTTATGACCAATAATTACTCATGAATGTAAGTCAATTTGATAATAATTTAGATATTATATGCACACATCTTTCAAATTTTCACTAGATTCTAGAGCTATAAATGAATTAAATATTTTTTGTTTGATTTAATATTCATATTTGAAATTTTATCATTCGAATTTAATTATAAATATTTGATTCGACCTGTGTATTATTAAGTACAAATATAAAATTATGATATTCAATTTTCTTACAACACTAAGAAGGAGTATTGCATTTTATTATTTATTTATAATTATTTTTGGTGAGTGGACGACAGAAATAAAGAGCTGGCAAAGTATTTGTGCTGTGTTTTGGGTGAACACTTAACTGCAGTTGGAAGAAGTATTAAGTGGTCAAACAGTCAAAGATGAATAGAGGAGTGTGCACGCGAGCAGATTGCCACCCTCTGCCTCTGGTCCACTACTTTTTGTTCTATTTTTCATTTTATGTTTTATTCATAAGTATAATTATAATATAAATTTTAAGAAATGAGTTTGATAATGTACGAGTGTAAAACCAAATAATAATATTTTATATAAAATTGGAGATTATTTATGAAGTATTTTTCATTTTAATAGAATAAAGGATTAGTCTTGTATGCACCCGTTACACGATGCAACTCAAGTTCATTTTTAAAAAGTTAAACAGTTTATAAATGTAAAGTTAAACAGTTTATTACTGAAAAGTTAAACTATAAAAGATACACTTTTCAGCAATAAATTGTTTAACTTTTCAGTAATAAATTGTTTTAATATTTTAAAAATGAACTTGAGTTGCACCGTGTAACTGGTGCATAAGAGACTTACTCTAGAATAAAATGTATTATGAAACAATGGAGTATTCTTTTGGAGGTGGTAGTTTGTATGTATCAAGTGTGTACTTTAAATTTATTTTAAAAAAATCAGTCATATTATTACTTGAAAAATTACACTTATTTTTACTGAAAAAACACATATTAAAAATTAGCAATTGGATGATTTTTTGTAGTAAAATTGAGGATAATTTTTTTTAATAATAATAGAGATGAATTTTTAAAAATATATCTAAATGACATGGTACACCTAATCCACTGAGAAACATAGTGCATATTTGCAATCTCTAATGGAATTAAAAATGTGATATTAAATAATTTTTGTATTAAAATGAAAAATAAAAAGTGTTTTAAAATTAAGTAATTTTTAAAAAATGATTAACAATAATGTGTTTGCAAAAAAAGTGCTTCTAAAAAATATATTGAGTTAATTTTGATGTGGATAATGCTCTTGTGTTAATTAATTTGCATTAAAATTTAAATTTTATATTATAATATTCATTAATATACATTATACACTAAAATAGTCTAAATAAAAAAATTCAAATAATCACATATATACGATAAAAATATTATATTTAGTTAATATGATAAAAATATTATAATTTATTTATTTATTAAAATTATATATTTTATAACTTTATTGTATTATTTATTATTATATAATATTTAATAATATTAAATAATATAAATATCAAATACGATGGGGTGAAGGTGGGGTAGGGTAGGGTACGGTGGAGTGTGGTGAAATAACTTAGATAATGATGTTTGTGGGTCATATGGGTATAAAAGATTATTTAAAATTGAAAATTGATAGAAAAAATTGTTTATATTTGAAGTGGGTAAAATAAATTTTGTGAAGTTGAAAATGGGTATTTTGAATTGTCTCCCCGTGAATTTGTTTGATATCCTCACAATTGACTCTAAGTCTTATAACCGACAATGAATGTTCATGTTTGCAAACTCAAAAAATAAAATAAAAGTGTTTATTTAAAAAAAAATACTTAAACAAGCTTTCAACTATTATTGTAAGTGTTTATTACTATTTTTGGTCAAACAACAGTTTTTAACTTCTAGCTTCCACTTAAGCACTTCTACACATTCTCCAAGAAAATAATACCCAATAAACACTTCTTTTGCAAATACATTTTTCTTAATTATTTTTTAAACTCACTTAAATTTAAAACACTTTTTATTTTTTATTTTTCTATTAAAATTATTTAATATCATTTTTTTTAATTTTACTAAAGATTGCATATATGCACCGCCTCGGACTAATCATTTTCAAGAGACAAAATGTAAATTTTAATACACTTTAATAAAGTAAGTGTTTTATTTTCTCCTTTCAAAATAACAATTCTAAATTCAATTACTTTTGATATAGTGGGAAAGCCACTTTTTTATTACTGGCCCTACTTTCTTTGACAACGGATTGCAGTACTCCCTCCGTTCCAAAAGACATTGCGGTATTTTTTGGGTACGAAATTTAAAAAAAAGGTATAAAATGTATATTTTTATAAATATTATATGTGTTGTGAGATTGGAGTTTAATAAACAGTTTCTACTTTTGAATATGCAAATTTTTTATGGGATAGACCAAAATAGAAAGTATGCCATGTCTTTTGGAATGGCGGGAGTATGATATTATTTCACTTTTGCAACCTTTTCACTTATGCAAGCATTAGTTTTCTTCTTTTTTATATTCAAATAACGACTTTTAATACACATGAGATTTTTTATTATCTGTTATTCTTTTATTTCTATATTTTTATACTTCTTTAATACAGTTTATATTTATGATAATCATATTATATTGGGTTAAACATATAATATAATTAATTTTTATATAAAAAAAGAACATAATTAAAAATAAAGAATAAAAGGACCCACGATAGAGTGCCCCTACAAGATTTTTTAAAATCTTTCTATTTATGGGCGATTCTCGATTTTTTTTTTTTGAAGAATGATTCTCAAATAATTGAATCCACTACATATGGGCCCTTTGTGACAATCAATTAAAAACTCGAGCTTTTTTAAGTTGTTTATTTCTAAATTGTTATTAATAATATATTTACTAATGCAAATGTTATTGGGAATTTTGATATCTTATATTTGGGGTTTTGTTTATCGAATTTTGGGTATTTGTAAGTCAATTTCACAAGCCTCTATTTTTAGTCAATTTCATCAAACATTAAATATATGACAAATTCTAGTGTCAAATATTATTGTATTTTTTAAGTAATTAATATAAATTAATACCACACACGGTAAAATGAATTCATTTTCATAGAATCAAAATTTAAGTCACCCACATCTGATGATCTGAATTTTAACCCCATGAAAAAAAAAAGGCTTGTTAGAACTCAAACCTTAAATACATAAATATATCGTCACGTATTAAGAAAAAATAGAGTATATGAATATGAAGTTAATTAATAAAATATAAAAAGTATATTTTATTAATTTTTATGAGTGTAAATTATTTTTTTTAAGGTGAAAAATGAATTTGAGACGGTAGCATGAGATACAGCTGCTATTTTTAGTAAACATTTAAAATATAATTCATCAATTCCAATTTAATTTGTTTTCATACGCCACTGCTCACTCTCTCTCATATACATATATTACACCTTGTTCCATTAATAATTACTACAAAAAAAAAAAAAAAAAAAAAAACCTCATCCCGCTAATAATTATACAAAAAAAAAATCCTATAATTTCGTTAACTTAAATTAATTAATACTCTTCCATTATTTTTTATCCATTTAAATACTTAGTACAAATTAACTCCAGTAAGAAAAAATTGAAAGTCAAATGGAACTTGCACCAAAAAAAAAAAAGAAGAAAAGTGTGGTTGGTTTGCTAATTCAAATCACATTTGACCAAGTTGTGAATTAGGTGTAAAATACTAAAATTATGCTCATTAATTTCCCCCCTCAGAAGCATATAAACAAATTATAGACATTTTCTCAGGAATTATGCCCCAACTGAGACAGCATCCACATAAGTCTCACTTTATTAATTTATTACCATTATTGCAGAATATCTTCTTCTTTTTTAACAGAAATTATAGAGTATCTAGGCAAGAGAAACCTAAAGCTTAAAGGGAACTAGCATCATAGAATTTGCTTTAATAATCCACCAGCCATAGTAACAGATTGTGAGTGGGGGTATTAGTGACGTTCACTCATGATTGGTTCCAAATTTGCAATGTCACACATAACACAGTTATGCAGGAATGATGAATAATGTCACTACATCACACTACACACCTTGTCGTATCACGCAAGCGATGAATTCTGAACCACCTCAAAACAAATCAGCAGCGCATGGCGGTTGCAGTAAGCTCCTTCACTCTCTCCCATTTGATCCAACTAGCCTCTATATGCCGAGTTTAAGCAGATGCTGAAAAAGAGACTAATCATCTCATATCATGTTGGAAGTAACTACTCGTCTAGGTCTATATTCTGAAAATTGATGAATCCCCCATGCCAACAAGTTGAGCAACTCTTGTAGGAATCAACAACCATTTAACTGCAAAATTTTGGGAAATTCTTTCACAAACTTGTAGATTATACTTGAATAACCAAAATAAATTTAATATATTTTTTTTTAAATCAATTTTAGTTGCAGTAAAGTAGTAGTGCAACACTCAGCAAACAAGTTAGTAGTGCAGGTGTGCATCATCAGTCACGTCACGTCATTTGCCTCCGACTTACGTTTTTATGCAGTTGGATGTCATTTGAGAGCAGCACTTTTCCTTTGTAGCCTTGCCTGGGCCAACAAGCCTTGGCATAGCATAGTACTGTTGATCCATGAATGAACATAGTGCTGTGCATAGAAGATAGTTCGACTATCATTCATTTTGGAGCTGCTAACCTCAATCATCATTCACTTCCTACACTTACACCAACAAATATAAAGGATGCATATCAATCTATTTCTCCCAATCGCTCGACATCATAGCAACACGTACTGGTAGAGAAACCTCCTGAAATAACAAAGTTGTCATTCACACAGAAAGAAATGGCCAATCCTAAAAACATATGTGCAGCGTGTGCTAGACATAAAAATGAGTTATACCAGGATAAGACAAGACACTAGAGGAAACGCAGAAACAAACAGTCATGTCAAACACCGGAGAGTAGGCACGGAGAAATCTTCAGAAGCCAAACTGGACGAAAATTATCTTTCTTATAGGGAGCTAAATTAAAATTCTTCAGTCGACTTTTTGGATGGATTCTTATGAAGGCTTGACTAATCAAACATAGTTCCTAAAGATCACACTTTCATCCCTTAGAACCTAATCCAATTTGTCAAAATGTTTCAACAGTAAGCAGCATGACCATGAACCATTCTCTTATCAGTTATCCCACAATCTTATGGAAATAAAAAATATATAAAATAGTTAAACAATCTCTAGCATTACTTGTCAGCAACCAAACAATTTCAATTAACAGAAAGGTTTCCGTTTCTGGTTGACTTTTGGATTAGGAGGGGAGAAGAGTTCCGAGATAAAGGAAGCAGGGAGCCTACCTCAGCGGGATTGATGCCCACAATGAACAAGCAGGAAATGAAATACTCTTTTAGCCACCAACAGCAACTAGATACTTCCTTTTACTAATAGGTTCCTCTTGCAACAGTACTATATCTCTCACCTTCTCCAACAGCATTCCCAGATGATTCACGCCAAAGCTAATATAATCAAGCTGTCTTTTGTATCTTTGCTGGTATATTGCTTCAAAATTATCGAGAAAAATTCGACAAGAGTAGCTCACCAAAATCTCTTGAAGTTCGTACTTAAATTTGTAAAGGCTTTGGTCAATAGTTAAAGATTGATTAACCACTTCCAAATTAGATTTGTCTCCTTCTTCCCTATTGCCATTTGATCCAACCACCACCGCTTCATCATCTGAGAACTCTTCAGAAGACCCAACTCCATTCGTTACATCAATATTGTCTTCCTGAGATCCCAATTCATTTTTATTCCTCCTAGCCAAAATCACAGGAGGGCCAACTCGTCCATATTTAGAGTTATGGATGCACACAAATTTCTTTTGGCCTTTTCCCTCGACAGTAATTGTATCAGCCATCTTCTTGAGGAGGTTTGCAAGCTTAAGTGCCCCAAATTCAGAAACATAAAGAGGTTTTCCGTAATATTTCTGGTATTCTGCTGGAAGTCGGGTTAGTGGCAAACTGCCACCTGACAACTCAAGCAACTTTACCAATTGGTCCTTCAAATCATTTAGATCTCTGGGCTGCACCCACGTCAACTCATTCTGGTCACATGAAGAAAGAGTTCCTGATGAAACAACATTCAACCCAGATGGAAGGCTATGTGATCGAGAACTTGCAGGATTTGGGGGCATTATAATTGGAATGCGATTATGCTCAGGTGGAGACTGTGATGCAATAGAAAAATCTCTCATATTGTAAGAGTTTTTTGAGATTCCTCGGTACACTATTGATTCTTCTTCATTTTCACCTTCAGTGTGGTTGTTGATCTGGCATCCTACCAAAAGCCCAGCAATCTCTGCTGTAGCTGATCGAGGAGGAACCAATGCCTTAGCGGGGGGCATAAAGCCTTCCCCACGGGCAATGCTAGGCCAATCCCAAACAAACCTACCCGCATTACTAAGGGCAGATGAAACCCCCACCCCAGAAGGAATTACAAGAATTATAGTGTATCCTCTCTGACCCAGAATATGGAGAGCAGGAGCAAAATCAACGTCGCCTGAGATCAGCATGATGGATGATGGAGGACGATTGTCAAGAGCAAAAAGGAACATATCAACCAATATTGCTTTATCAGCTGCATCCTTACGTCCATTGGGGACATCTATAAGCTTGACACCAGTTCTCTGGCATCCTTCTCTTAATCGTCTGGGAAAGGCATTGAAATCCCCATATGCAGAAAACATTGTTACAGCTCCATCAATTACAGGGTGAATTCGCAAAGCCATCCTAATGTTACCTCCTACATCTTCAGGCCTCACATCACTTGGCACAGGACAGTTTTCCATATCCCAAAGGATAGCCACAGGACAGTGAAAGGGGCTCCGATTTTGATGCAACAGGGATTGATATGGATTTGTGCTTGAGGTTTCCATTTGTTTTGAACCATGTCCACAGCATTCTGATGGAGTTGATAATGCGGATGTAATTGAGCTCGACATCAATAATTTAAGTAGTGAATTCTACCTTCATAATAGTAAAGAAAAAACTCAGTATCTTCACTGAAAGGAAAAAAGAAAATTGATAAAACTACTACATAGAACTAGGAAGAGACAAAAGATATCGAGATTCATGATAATTGGCAACAGTCCAACTCAAGGTTGAAGTCCTCAAACCATGTGTCTTAACAACACCTCAATTGGTCAATCCTACATATTGGCAAATACGTTAAATTGCAGGTGATATTCCTAAATATACAATGACCAGATTATTAATACCGAATCAATTCACACAGCAGAGCTTCTCAATTTCTGGATGCATACAACAATTTGTATCCAGCTATAAGCATTACTCTATCAGAGATTCAATTTGTATGCAGCTATACGCATTACTCTATCAGAGATTCAAAAGGATCGCCAAGTGCTTTCTACACCGACAAAAAATCAAAACCGAGAAGTACCAAATTGGTTTCTATAAATTGATGGATCAATAACAATCATGACGAAGAAGATTAGATAAATGCAGGATTGCAGATTCAGCTCCACAATCTCGACATAAATCATTCAAAAGTTCAAACAGAGTTAGGGTATAAGAATCCTGCAGATATATTTATACTGCGAAACGATCAGGAAAGCAAAGAATCGAAAAGACTAATTAAGCAATCGAGAGAGATCGTTGTTATTCTTGACTGAACAATTGAAGATCTACTTCTTCGTTTGCCCTAAACCCATATCAATCCTGAAAACCCTCGTGAAAAATCTGTCAATATGAATGGATATTCAAAGTAATTACTTGCCTGAAAATGAGATGGCCGACACTGTGAAAATCTAAAATCAAGAATCGAGAGAGCAAATAATATGAATTGAGATCTAACAGTAGATACAGTTGGTGGATTCTTGATTATACGTCAAAGTTATTGCGAAAATTATTATGCTGCAAATATAGATTGTTGAATTCTTTATTTTTCTATATAGGCGGCGAAGGCTGAAGAGGAGGGGGGGAGGAAATTGCTAAAATTGGGAGATGAACGGGGAAGGGGTAAACTTATGAATTTCGGTAATTTAGTTAGCTTTTGAATATCAATATGTTATTTTAATTGCTTGAAAACATCAAATACCAAGAGACCTAAATCATCCGATAATTTTATATTTTTTTCACACTTAATTATATTTATGATAATATTTGGACTCCAATTAAACTCAGTTACGAAAATTTTTCTGAAGAAAATATTAAAAAAATCACGCCCGGTGGGACTCGAACCCACAATCGCCTGATTAGAAGTCAGACGCCTTATCCATTAGGCCACGGGCGCTATTTCTGTTGCTCTAATTACACAGTTAACAATTTAAACGCCAAAAAGTTTTGTACTGGATGATATAATTTAGAAACATTACTATTGGAAAACCATAATCAAGCGATGAGAACGATGGTGTCTCTGTCTCCTCCCTTTCCGTTGGCCGGTTCCAAGACTCCGGCCGCCATTTCTGTCGCTTTTCCCTCCTCAGGTTTCTGGATAACCGCTGCAACCCGAAATTGTAAAGCACAGGACAAAACCATTCCCAAACGACGCTCTTCCAGAGTCGCAAAAAATGTATCACCAACTCCCACCCTCATTCCCTCCGCACCTCCCACGCCTTCAGTTCCTCTGAAGAAGGTTCAATGATTATTCGTATTCTGGTTTTATTTATTTGAATTGGTGTTCAGTGGATTTCTTAGGATTTCTATGTTGGGTTTGGAGGGTTTGTGTTCACTGGCAATGCATTTCTTTTGTTTTAATTGTTGCTTTTATGTGGTAGGTTTTGGTGCCAATTGGGTTTGGGACAGAAGAGATGGAAGCGGTGATAATGGTTGATGTTCTGCGCCGAGCGGGAGCCCACGTAACGGTGGCTTCGGTGGAGGAGGAGCTGGAGGTGGAGGCGGCCGGAGGCACCAAGCTGGTGGCTGATGCATATATCTCCTCTTGCTCAGACGACACCTTTGATCTTGTTGCGTTGCCGGTTAGTTGCCTACCCTGCTATAAACTGTGTATGTGTGCTTTAATATAATCATACCGATTTATTGCATACGTCTTCTGGGGAAATTTTGCGTAACTTGAATAGAGGGAATCTCTTTCATTTCAGTTTCTGATTACTTCATTGTTAGCTTATGTACTTTCCCACAACTTGAGGCATAGCTCTAATTGTTGTTTGTGGATTATTTAGAATTTTGGGCTGTGAAGTTCTTGTGACCATACTTTATCTAATGTGAGTAGGGAGGAATGCCGGGCTCTGCACGTTTAAGGGACTGCGAAATTCTTCGTAATATAACAATAAGGCAGGCTGAGGCAAGGGGGTTGTATGCTGCAATATGTGCTGCTCCAGCAGTTACACTTTTACCTTGGGGACTACTTAAGAGAAAACAGGTAATCTAATTGGTAATTTGTTATTTTAAAGTTTCAAACGAGATGTCCCCCATGTATTTACAGGATTTACTGATTGCTTCATGGTTTATCAAATTAGACAACTGGTCATCCTGCATTTTGGGACCAGCTTCCCACTTTTTGGGCTGTCAAGTCAAATTTACTAATATCGGGAGAGCTAACAACTAGTCGAGGCCCTGGAACTTGCTTTGAGTTTTCTGTTTCACTGGTGGAACAACTATTTGGGGAGTTAATAGCCAAACAGATCTGTGATTCAATGGTAAGAATGTGTGAGCTTTGTGTTCAAAGTACAACCAAAACTCATGTATCATCATCCCAAACATTTCTTATTGAATGGTGAAACTTGTGCTCCCAAGTGTTTGATGCATAGGATTTTATTAGTAAATGGAACTTTGAGGTGAGTTTCTGGGATCGGGACTGCATTGCTGTTCTTTGACAAGTTGGTGATCTTGTATTTATGCTTTCTGCACAACTACCTTCTGACAGTTGTTTACTTGTTTCATTGTGCAGCTATTAAGTGCTGCTGATGACAATTCTAGGAAAGAAGAATTTAATGAGGTGTCTTGGTTGCTTGACCACACTCCTCAGGCAAGAACACTAGTTTTTTTTAAGTGTGAAATTTCATTTTAATTCAGTTAGTATATCTATATTTATGTACATTATTTTAATCTTCTGTTCATCACCTATGCCAAACTGATTGTTGTTTCTTCATCGCCCCAACACATACTCAACTCTCTGGAGATTTTGAAATTTTGTCACAGGTTCTTGTTCCAGTTGCCAATGGTTCTGAAGAAACTGAAGTGGTGACCGTTATAGATATTCTAAGACGAGCAAAAGCAAATGTAGTAGTTGCTTCACTGGAGAAATCTTTGGAGATATTGGCGTCCAGCAGGACAAAATTAATGGCAGACAAGATGATTAGTGCTGCTGCTGATTCAGTTTATGATCTTATTATCCTGCCAGTAAGATTTTTATACTTGTATACACCACTGCCCTTGTAATGGTGTCATATTGTAACTTTTAATTTGTTCGAAAGCTTTGAATGGCTTTTTTTCATATTATTTCCATATCCTCCTAAACTTTTGTTTCTTTCTAAATCTAAGGGAGAAACTTTAGGGGCTGAGCGGCTACACAAGTCTAGGATTCTGAAGAAATTGCTAAAAGAACAACAATCGGCTGGGAGAATATTTGGTGCAATGGGCTCCTCGCCTGCAATTCTGCAAAAACAGGGGTTGTTAAAGGTAGGATGGTCATCTCAATATACTTTTACGTTTAAGAGTAGGATATTAAATTAAGTACTTGCTCCCACTTAAAACAGGATAAAAGAGCAACTGGCCATCCTTGTGTTGTAAGTATGCTTGGTGATGCAGTCAGTGGTGCTCGGGTAGTTATAGATGGAAAAGTGATCACTGGTAAAGGACTCACTACTGCGACAGATTTCACACTTGCTATTGTGAGCAAGCTTTTTGGGCAAGCAAGAGCGAGGAGTGTAGCTGAAGGTCTCGTTTTTGAGTACCCTAAATAATAAGGCTGCCTGCCACGGACTGTTTATGAGCTGCTTGGTTATTGTCAAGCACAAAACAGTTAAAGGGTATGTTCTCAATGTCTTGAGAATTAGATTCTTTCTTGTGCAGAGAATATGCTCCTTTCGCCGATCCAAGAAACGAGCAGCAGTCTACTTAAAAATTCAAAGTGGTGAGTTGGACATGGAGCTATCGGAGGGTTGATTCTGTCTTGTTGTGTTTGTGGTGGTGTTGCTTGTGTAATGCTAGGCGATTCCTTGCTCGTGCTGTGCAACAAATTGGGACGAGGTATTGGAAATACAACTTCACATAACAACCTGGGATTCTGTCTCTCGCTTATCTTCATACCGCGTTATAAAAGTTGCAGAAAATGGGCCTTTTCCAACCCATATCCAGGCTTGCTAGCTATCCTATCATAATTGAATTTTATGTATATTAGTAAATGTTGTGTATAATGTTATTTTATACACACATATGCATCCTTGCGCAGTGGAGAATCGTGCGAAGTTGAGTTTTATGAAATGACATTAATAAGAAATCAATTTTTACGTCACCGACATCAATCTCAACTCGGCGAGCACTTCACCCGCCGAGATTAGTTATGTTTTTCTGAATGCTCTAAAACAAAAGAGAATAACAAACAATTTGAATGCGTTCACAACAACATATTATCTTTAATGATTAATATATGAACAACAATACATGAATTAAATTTTTTACAACAAATTATATCCATAACAGTATAAATTTCGCTAAAAGTTAATGCAAAATTGCATAGTACATAATTTTTAGACTTTTTGCTCTAAAAGAAGTGAATTTCCCCTTAGGGGTGTAAATGAGTCGAGTCGAGCCGAGTAGTGCTGAGCTCGAACTCGACTCGAAAGCAATACTTGAAGCTCGAAATTTGACTCGAACTCGATCGAGCTTGATTTTTTAGCTCGAGCCCGACTCGACTAAAAACTCGACAAACTCGAGCTCGGCTCGACAATTTTATTATTTTAATAAAATGAAATATTAAATATATTTTAACTCTTTTTTTTGTCTAAAATTCAAACTCGGTTCGACAACTTTATTTATATATAAAAAATTAATGAAAAAATATTAAATATTATGTAAGCTCGATTAGGCTCGCGAGCCTCTCGAGCTGAGTATTTATAAACTCGAACTGGAGCTCGAGCTCGACTCAATTTGGTTCGAATCGATTTCGATCTTTTTACGAGTCGAGCTCGACTAGATTGCGAGCCGGCTTGACTCATTTACACCCCTATTCCCCTCTTTACTCCCCAATGCAAAAATAATCTGTCATTAGGGTGTTTACTAGTTTGCCACAATATGCATGCAAGGATTTAATAATTAATACTCCCTCGGTCCACTATAAATGGTCCACGTTTTCTTAAACGGTCGTCCACGATAAATAGTTCACTTACCTAAAATAGAAAATTTACAATTATTATTTTCATTTTTTATGTACCTATACTCCCTTTTACACATCACATCAAATGTTTTTTTTATAATTAAATACTTTTTATATTAATACATTCACTTTTACACATCAACTTTTTCTTAATAATCGTACATTACTAAGGTAGACCAATTTTTTTGGACAGAGAGAGTATATGAACAACAATACATAAATTAAAAATTCTTGTATGAAATTATACTCATAAAAGTATAAGTATAACTAAAAAATATTACTCCCTCCGTCCCGTAGGAATTTGCACCCTACGGGACGGCACATTTTTTAAGAAAAAATAGTTTTATATATAAAGTAGTGGTATATGGGTAAATATGTGTAAAGGTTTGTGAGTGTGCACGTAAATCAATGCTTTCTTTTTAGTAGTGTGCAAATTTGTGTGGGACGTCCAAATAAGAAAAGTGTGCAAATTCCTGCGGGACAGAGGGAGTACATATGCAAGGAAAGAGCAAAAGGACTAAATTACCTTTTAATTCTCTAAAAGTATTAAAATTTTGTATTGATGGTTTACTACATATAAATAATTTGATTCTCATACATATATATATATATATATATATATATATATATATATTTAAATATATTCAATATGTTATATGAATATTATGATTTGATTGGGAAGGACAAAGACGAATAAAATTTCAAAGGATATTGGACAAATACGTCAAAAAATGATTACTAAGTGCTTGTCACTTTTATTTAAACAAAATTATTAACGATTAATATGCAGTTAATTGCAACACAATATAAAGTATGAGAAGTGTTGGATAATGATTGATGACTAATATATATTTTTATTATATATCGCGAAATTCACAGGTATAAATACTTAGTGTATACATATTACTTGCAATTAATCACATCTTAATTCAAATTCTATCACAATAATCCTATAAAATTTCATAGGTTTGGATAACATTATTAACATTTATAAAATACATTAAAAAATTCTTCAAAATCCATCTAACACTACAATTATTTATAATCTTTATATTTTAAAATAGCAAATAAATTTTTTAAAATAATAAAAAATCTCAAATGAATACCTATAAATTCTAATAAACTTTCTAAAAAAAATCTTAAAAGTTCAAATTCAATACAAATTAATTGGCAATACATTGTATAAAAATGGTTCATGATAACCTTATCATTAACATGTTTTAAAGTATCAAACATTTAACCAAATATATAAAAAACCTCATCAGATATATCAAAAGTTGAGATCAATAAAATCTATATATTGACTTCAACTTTCGATACACCTGATAAATATCTTGATACACCTAATCAGATATTTAACACATTAAAACAATTTCATGTTAAATTTATAATGAACTATTTTCACGAATATCTACTCCAATTAATTAATTTTAAATGTCATCAAATCTTGATTGAATACAACTAAAATCTTTACACTTTTTTTTTTTAAATCCCAAATCAATACACCTCTAAATTGTTAAACGACAATTATTGTTTTTTCTGGGAAATCAAATTAGGAAAGTGACAGCGCGAGTACATCCTTGCTTGAGAGTTGAGATGAGGATGGACTAATACGTAAGGAAGAATCAATTCCTATATTCTTTCCAAATGCAAAATACATTAATTATTTTTACCCTAAATTAGTGAAAAGATGGGAATGTTCCCCAAGAAACACAAGGTGGCGCCCCGTGACACGTGGGATGGTAGGCCCCACTGTCCTCGTAATGTTTACCTACACCACAACCCAACCCAGCTCAGCTGTGCCCCCACCCCCCACAATAAAAAAAACCCTCAATTCCATTCCCGCTCGTCCAAATCGGCGGCGCCCATCATGGACTCTGAGCCACCGCGTCTCCGCCCCGGAGCTCCTCGGTCTCTGTACAAGCAGAACTCTTGGTCTCCCGACATTCTCCGAGACGAGGCCTGGACAATTCGCCGCAGGAACCATCGCCACCGACGCGGCCGTAGCGTCACCGACGATGACCTCGAAGAGCTCCGTGGCTGCTTCGACTTAGGATTCAACTTGGATTCGCCGGATTTGGATCCGAAGCTCTCGTCTACTTTTCCGGCGCTCGAGTTCTATCACGCCGTGAACCAGAACTACAACAGCTTGTCCAGATCTTCTTCTGCGTCGTTTTCCGATTCCGATTCGCTGTCGGTCGGAAGCCCCGCACCCATTATTGACCCAGGTGAATTCAAGCCTAGCACTCTAATTTTTATTTTTTTTTGTCCTCAATCAGAATCAAGATCTGAATCTGATTCTATGTTTTGATTTGTTGCGAAAGGTGATGATCCGGCGACGGTGAAGGCGAGATTGAGGCAATGGGCTCAAGTGGTGGCGTGTTCGGTGCGCCGATCTTCATCGAACTTACTCTGATTCAAAGATCTGCAGAAGAAATTGGAAAACTAATTTTGTAAATCTAGAGTTCTAATTGTTTTCCTGCATTTGTTGCTATTCTGGCTTCTGCGATTTTTTGCTGCTGAATTATGTGGTTGGAGATTGCAGAAGTCCTTGTTCTAATTGCTGGGATTTGTAATATACATTTTTTTCCCTGGATTTTTTTTTTATGAAAATAATATGTGGAACGTTTGATTATTATTATCCTAAATTTAGGATTTGCCTCATGTCTTGTCTAATTGCTTTCCCTGGATTTCTTTCTTATGAAAAATAATTTGTGAAACGTTCGATTAATATTATTTTCCTCTTAAATTGCTTTCTATTATCATGCTTATTTATCCTAAATTTGGGATTTGCCTCATGTTTTTGTCTAATGTTACCATACAAATACTCACATCGAAATGAATTTGTTTTGTCGAGTTAATTTCAAGTCATGTTCAACCATAGAGCATCTTGTCATTGTGATATATTTTCAATCAGTTTACAATAAAATTTGGGGTTAATTTCAAGAAACAATATTGGGTTGGGTGTCATTCCCTGGTGGTTTAAAAGTTATAATGAGAATTTCTTATGATTTACTGAATAAAGTATGTATAACTTTTCAATAAATAATTTTTAAAAAAAATACTTGAATTATATGATGCACGGAAAACTTAAAATATAAAAGGTAAATTAAGGATTGCGAATTCATTTTCTTAAGCACAGATGAATTCACTTATTTTAATAAGCTTCAAGAAATTTCATGTAATTTCTGAAATATAGGAGGATTTTGTGTAATATTTTGAAACCACAGAAATATTTCCTGCAATTAACACTAACATTTTGTTTAAGTTCGTCTATTCTTTATATACGAACAGCATATTTTCAACTCCAATCCCAAAAAATAACTTATGAACAACAAATCTAATTTTTTTATAAGAAAAGGTGATAAAGTTTATATATCTATATTATTCGTTCCATTTATACCTTGTTTCATTTCTCATGAATGAACTATCGATTTAATTTTTTTAATAAATTATGAGAAAGAAAAATCATTTTAAATATTTTATTTGCATATTTAAGAAATAAAAAAATTAATAAAGTGCTTTTATGAGATGGGCCTTAAATAGAGGAAGTATGACACGAAATGAAGAGCTCTGAAACTTGGTCAATACGTAGAAACTATGATAATATATACTAGGCCCACATTATTCACATTTCATCTTTTAAGTATTTTAAATGAATTAATGCATTCACCTATTGTTGGTCCCAAAGACAGGTTTTAGGGAAGAATACCTTTGAACAAGTCTAGAAGGGGGGGTTTGAATAGACTTGTAAGGATTCAAAACCTTTTTAAAATTATTTGGATTATTCAGAAAACCAGCAGACTACTTGAGGTAGTCTGAATTTGAAAGTAGTGAGCTGTGAATAGTGCGGAAACGTTTTTAATGAAAATCTATTTTTAGGTGATGTGCACAAATTAGGAGCAGAAAGAAATACGACGAGACACAAGGGATTTATAGTGGTTCGGACCAACTGTCCTACATCCACTCTCCTCAATCCAACTTGGACTTGATGGGCTCTCCACTAACTCACTTACTTACTCACTTACACAGTTCGAGAGTACTACTCTCTTACAAATTGTCAATGCTACAATCGCAATTGACTTCTCACAGCTTCTACAAAACTTTTACAAATAATAAGTATGAATGAGGTTTTTGAGTGTAAGTGATAATTCTGACAGAGTTTCGGCTAACTTAATATGCGTGTAAATCCGATACTGAAATTATTCACTGTTACTCTAATTTATAGGGTCAAATAACTAGCCGTTGTAATGGACTAGAAATCTGAGATCCTATAATCTCGTATTCAATCAATCATTGTGATTGATTGAATCTCCATCTTGATTCACGTCAATCTTCGCGATTTACAATCAATCAAGTTTGTCCCCTTGATTG
>JAPKLY010000014.1:418118-441395 GCA_026898435.1 Prunella vulgaris | reverse complement strand
TGCAAGTCTGCTGGTGTGCACCTCAACTGGTCTTCTTGACTTCGTCTAAATGTGTCTTTTATCTATGGTCTTTGTCTTGTCTGCGACGTGCTCTCAGCTGATCAGCTGATCTTCTGATGTCAGCTGATCTGTCTCTTCTGATATCAACTGATCTGACTCTTCTGATATCAGTTGATGTTAACTCCTCTGATGATCTGCTCTTGAAACTCCAGTGTCGGCTACTTAAATCTTCTGTCTTCTAAAAACGACTAAGTCCTCAAGGTCTCAGTTGATCTTCTTCTCTATGATAGCTTCGGATCTTCTAGGCAGCAAGGTAGATTCCCCCTCACTCGAACCTATCTAATCCTAACTACTCATCAGTTGACTAACAGGTTCAGCTGGTCCTATTACAAACTGATTGTTTTATTATATCATCAAAACATCTAACACAGATATCCTAACACCTATATTTAGAGGGTGTTTGGTTTGTCAAATAATATCGAAATAAAAAAGGTTTTGAGAAATGTAATAAGCATGTTATTTATTATTAAGTTGTTTGATATATATACGATGTGATTTATTTAATGAATATTATTAACAATAGAAATAATTATTTTATTCTTTTGTGTATTAAAAATTATATTACTCTCTAATATATATAATTAACATTAAATAATTTAGAAGACAAATTTATACACCAAGTGAACAATATTTACATAAATTTTATGGTATTTTCACCAATGTCTTTTAATTAAATTGGCGAATAATATTTTAATATATTATGAAATAATTGCATCTCATGCATAAGTACGAATTTGTAAAGATATGTGAAAATTTAATTTATTTTTTATAATTTTTCTAATATTTCTTTTCACTAACGAAGTTGTTTTAGTGAGAATCGGATTTAAGATCTTTTATCTGGGCACGAGCCTTTTAACTATCGGTGTAAAATTAATTTGTTTATATAATTTCACTGACATTTCTTTTCACTCCTGAAGTTGTTTTTAGCGGAATTCGAACTCAAGATCTTGGAATACGGGCGTGAGCCTTTTAATTATGACACTATGAAAAAATTATGTATAATCTAAAAGTCTGAACTTGTATAGTTATTTAAAATTAATTCATTCATTTAATTTTTCTATCTCAATTTACATTTTCAACTACCCATTTTGAGAGGATGCCCAACTATTGGATTCTCACTAGGAATCAAAGCTCTAATGTCATGAAAGAATAATATTAATGTCAAGATTAAGAAGACTAAACATAATACGAGGGTGAAATTGTTGTTAGGATTTAAATTCATAATATGTGGGTCCATTGGCTTTGTTATTATAAAATAATTTAATATAAGTTCAATTTTTAATAAAAGTTATAAAATTAATTAAGTTTATATAAATTCTTCATATTCTCCCTTACTTAGTAGAGTTGTGTTGTCCTTTAAACTTCCTCAATTATCCTCGTGATTGAATTAATTAGCACAGTGAAAATTCAACCTCAAGTATGGACTATACAAATAAATTAATTTTATATAAATTTGGAGTCATGAGATTAAATTATTTCATATTGACGTGAAGAGAAATTATTAAACAATTAAGGAATAATTAAATATCGTGGACTGTGGATCTTGAGATTGATTATAGAAGTAAACTTTAGGACATCTTTTCATCATCATTGTAGGGAAGCAAATCGAATTTGATTTTAATTATTACTCCCTCCGTCCATAATCAATTTGCACATTTTCTATTTTGGGTTGTCCCAAATCAATTTGTACACTACTTAAAAGGAAAACATTAATTTACATGCACACTCACAAAACTTTCCACGCATTTACTCATATATCACTATTTTATTTAAAAAATATATTTTTCTTAAATCACGTGCCATCCAGGGATGCAAAATATCCATGTAACGGATGTAGTATTATTTTTTAACGGGAAATCGAATTTAATTTTGATAACCCACTTAAACAAAACATATTTGCTGGCTAAAAGTATAAAATAAATTGCTTTTTCAGCTATGCTATCAAGTACCAAGTTAGAAGGAGAGATTCCATGGAGATATTTTTCAAAAATATGCTTTAAGTATAATAATAATAATAATAATAATAATAATAATAAGCAGATATTTAAGTTAGTCCATTAATTATTATGTAAGTCAACATCACATGACATCAATACATTATCTTCTTTTTTAAAAGAGTAATAATTACTGTCCTACATAAATACAGCCTTCAACTTCAAGAGATTGAGTTATAAGGTCAAGTGAAAAAAATCCTTACCAAAGATATGAAATATTTACAAATTGTTTCTTGGCTTGTTTTATATTACATTCATATTTAAATTAAATTCAGAAGCAATATTATATATATTTTAAATACATCATTTGTAAGAATTAATAAACAATAGAACCAAAACATACGGAAATAATCATATGTCCATCAATAAATATAAATTATATATAATATGAATATGATAATAATATATAAATAAAAAAATTACTGTTATCTTGAATAATTTTTTAAATTCGTATATTATTATCATGTTCGTAATGAATATGTAAATTTATATGTTTCGATGAACATTTAATTATTTTTTAAACAAATATGTTATCGAGATTATATCTACGAAAATATCACAATACATTTGCTGAATTTGTGTTCCAAAATCAAGTTTAGGCTTTAGAATGTATCCAAAGTAGAAACTTTAATAAATAAAATTAAAAAGGAAATGAAAAATATCAAATGCGGTACAAGATAGTATTTCATTACGTGTAATAAAGGTCGTGAAAAAAGTGCAACGACTGCTGGACCAAACAAATTATGCAGGCCCCACCTGCACAACCTTATCAAATAATCTTTGTCCCAATTTTTTAAATTTTAATTAAATTAATTTATTAATATTTAAATAATAAAATAATTTTTATTAGAAAATATTAATTTAAATAAATAAAATTCTAATTAATATTTATATGTATAATTAATATTAAAACAAAACAAAATATAATTTATATATATATAATTAATAATAACAAAAGAAATAGAGAAATATCAAGTAGTCTTTCACGTCACCGCAAGGCACGCCACTCGCCGAAGCCGTGGCGCGTGACGCGCAGCTGCAAATAAATATCAGGCTAACAATGGCCAAAGATATTTTGAGCTGACGTGGCACCGACCTCTGTTGCGGCCACGTGTCAAAGCGCCTCCATGTGGAGCATCCCTTAACATCACTCACCGCTTCTCTCTCTCTCTCATATCTCTCTCTCTCTCTTTCTCTCTTTAACATTCTTTCCTGCCAAGTGCCAAGGGGAAAGGGTTCTCTTGTCAACTACCTTGGTTTGATGAATACAATCGGTGTGCGATTTATGGAAGGAAACCGCCAATCGGAGTCTCCGCCACCGGATATTTCTTGCAAAGATGAGTTAAACCGGTCGAACTCGGACGCCTCGACTTTGATTGCTGATAATTGCCAAGATATTTTGCATCGCTCGGCGACTGTGAAGCCGGTAATTACGTGTATTCTCTTTCTATTATTATCAGTTCATTTCCGAATATGCACCTTTTAGGTTCCTTCTGGTATTTTGATTTCCTGTGTATTTTTGTATTACGAGTATGATACAGTTGCTGAACATAATTTGGATTAATGGCATCTCATGTGCAGTGATTTTATCGTGATGTTTATGTGGTAAATTTGAGTGCATTTTGGATATATTTCTAAATATTTCCTGTGATTTTCTATAGATCTTTTCCCGCGTTTCGCCTCTGGCCTGGCTTCTGTGTTATAGAAGGATAAGAAGGTTGTTAGACTGAATAAAGAAACAAATCTGTAACAGTACATCTAATGGCGTCGTTCACTGTTTCCGTTGATCCTGATTTGGGAGCAGGACAAACTTTGTAGAGTTTTAAGGTGTTATTATGGCATGAAAATAGATGAAGTGAGTTCGGTCAAATACGTTGATGATTCAGAGGCGGATTTTGCATATTTTCTGAATTTAGTATGAAATCTAACCCTTATAGCTAATTATGGATGGTAATGATTAATGAGAGACTGGATAGGGAGATTTTGAACTTCAGAGGCAGGTTGAGAAGATATATAGCTGAAGATAGTCCTGTCTGATGAAGCTCTTCTGCATGATACTTAGTATGCTGAACTCTGTCCTTTTATCTGATCCAATAGCATAGAGAATGCACAGAGTTTTCGTTTAATATTTGCAGAATTGGCTTTATAATGTCACTTATATTAGAAGTTCTTTTAAAATAACCTCAAGCATTCAATTCATTTGCTATCTGACCATTGATCCTAACGTCTGTAGATTAGGGCACGTCATCGTACCCTTTCCCATTTTTTGTTGTTGTTGTCTTTATAGATATTGGCCATTTCATTTTGCAATAATCATTTACTGTTGCAGACATGTGATTGTCCAAATTAAGGTCGGCGCTGATTTAACTCTATTTGTGTACAATAATGAATATTCTCACTTTTTCGTCAACCTTCAGGAGATAAACACAAAGTGGACTAATGAGAAGCACTACTTATATCTTGAACATTTGGAAGCCTCATTTGTTAAACAGCTGCACCAGTCAATTGGTTTTTCTCCACAATGCTCAAATCAGAACAAGAGAGTAAACAATGCAGGTGTAATGCACCCGATTAACGTTGATAATGCTTCAGAGAAGGTTGGGGCACTCACATAAGTCCATCTTTTATGTATTCTGTTAACAATTCTTTTGGATTACATATTTAATTCTAGATATTGAGAAAATATACAATGCTTGTGTGATCTCCAGATCTCTAGTGAGCCACATGGATGTCAGGAAGAGATCGACTACAATAGGGGAGATCCTATTTCACATGGTTCACTTGATTCTCGTAGTCCTGTTAACAGCCCATGGGTATATCGCTCCAAACGCATTAGGATGCAGACTCCTGCAGCATCAGATTATATGCCAGGGCAATTAATGCTTTTTGATACAGAGAATCATGGGAAAGTTGTGACATCTCGTGAATTAGATACTTGTTCACAGCAATGTTCTGCCAAGAGCCGATACGATGGTGATTTACATTCCACAAGAGGTGATTTTATTAATCCTATGAATCTATTAAAAAAGTGCTGGTATCCTAAAGAGCTTAATCTTGTAAAGATCTGGTGTTTTAAATTACAAAGATTTGCTTTGTTGTTTGTCTCTCGTCTGTTGTCTATTGGATAAATTTATTTTTATTGAGCGAATGAATTTATTCTATAATTTCCATTAGAGAAATGCTGTGTAGGTGGAACATATTGATATGCAGAAAATTTGGAAATTCCTCATCTGTTTTTGAATAAGCCAGTTGAAAGATCAATAATCCAGGCTTCATGCTTTGTTTAATTTCCTTTTTAGTTTCATGCCAAAACATTGAAATGATATTATCTGGTCATTTCTCTAGTCTTCATACTGACTATTACAAGATATTTGGATTTCGTGCAGAAGAGGGTACAGGTCAGAATTTTATTGATGAAGACAATCAAACTAAATCATGTCCTGGGTCTCGAATGAAAAGCTTGAAGACAGCTATACCAGATTCGCCATGATCAAGTAATGTCTCAAATTTATAATCTTCCAACATTTGTTTTCTGTATAAGAAGCTACTGGCAGTTCTATTCTTGATCCACACATCATTTTGAAGATCTTACGACAGATTATTTAGCAATTATTAGCTCAAGTATCTTAAATTAGTCGAGATCATTGTGTCTTTCCAACGTGGATTTCTGTTGGACTTTGCTTAGAAGATGACTAGAATCACAAGAATGATTCCTGCTTGTTTCCTTCTGTGTGTAGTTGTAGGAACAACTGCAAGCGAGATCCAGATTTGCTTAAAGGGATGCTATCCTAGTTCCAACAAACGGTGTTGTGCAGCACAAAAACGTGGGCTCTGCTACGGTTTCAAGTCACAGCAGTCGAGTATTTTCACACTTGCAATGATTTTTTTATTTGATTTTGTAGACGAGGTATAGATGTAAAAGGAGGATACTTGTATTTGTTTCGAGCAAGAGTAAGGCATGATGTCGTAGCTCTTTCGCCAACCAAAGCGATATCTGTCCGAGTCATGCTGTAAATTAGTAATGTTTGTTGTATTTGATTCACTATTTTGCAGAATGTACATAGGTTCACCCAATGTTCTGATACGAAATTGTCTATGGAACTTGCTCAATATACTAATGCTGAGCATAAACTATTAGCAAACATCTGGACGAAAGTGCATCTCACCACTAATGTGGACCCCGCAGAAAATTTGTGACTAAAGTATTGATGCTTTAGCAGCTTTACAGTGTGATTCCATAATTCAAAATCAAAATAAATAAAAGCTTTTGTGGTTGGTAGTAAATTTAATTCTGCTAACTCGCTTGTTTACTTGTGCAACTAAAATACTACATTCATCGAATAGATGCTTTCGTCGTACAATTGATGAAATAAAATAGTTGGAGGTGGGGTCATCATTCATTCTACCAATTAAAAAAATAAAAAATAAAAGGTAAGCTAATTTAATATAGATTTTTACAACGTTAACGTGGGCCCACATATCTCATTGTGTTGAATAGAAATAAAACTTAATTGGCGATTTGATTCATGTTATATTATATATTAATCCGGTTTAACATGGCGGTGTTAAATCCGTAGACGACGATTGATTTGTAGAAAAATTGGTGCGCCAAAGCATGTGATGTGATGTGATGTGATTATGGACAATTACTCCATATCCCGTCACATTTCCTCCATATCCCCTTCTGCGCCTCCCTCAATCCAATCTACTCCTTGAATTCTCTGCCCTTTTCCTTTTCCCCCTTTTCTCCCCTATTTCCGCGCTTCAATTCTCGGAGATTTTGTCCTCTGCAACGACTGAATTTGGTTGAGTTGGTGATTGATTGTCAATTATAATCATACCAATCACCTGCTCCTTAATTTATGCACGCTTGATTTTCAAAAGTGTGATGGAATCGTTCTGGACGCACGATGGCGTCCCCAGGGTTTCACATTTCAGCGCCGCTATTTTCTTCGCTTTTGCGTTCGTCGCTGCAAGGTTCATCCTCGATAGATTCATTTTTAGAGTAAGTGTTTTTTTTTCTTCCCGATTTTGAAAGAATCTAGCCGATGTATACGTCGTTTGTTGTTTAATTCAATATTTTCGATTCATTTTGCGCTGTAATTCCTCGTGTTTTCTTCGCTACACGCGCCTAGATTTGATGTCTATTGGCATCTTCAAACATGGTGATTCGAAAAGGAGTTGGAACTATAATTAGGTTTATTTAAATTTGAAGATAAATCTCAGTATACTTTGCTGCGTTCCCACCATCTGGATTATTTTTATGTAATAAATTACATGGGTTAAATTTAAAAAGACTATTGCGATTACAATTTTTATGTAAACCTTCAGCCCCTGACTTTGTGAAGGCAGCTTCTACACTGCGGTTCTTGGGATGTTAAATACATACATGATTTCCCTTGAACTCTTTTTAGAATGAGAGCATACGAGTGAGTACTATTTCTGGGAATGTGTATTGAACTGCATCTTAGTAGTAATACAGAACTTTGCAAGGTAACTATTGGTAGATGAAATGATTGAGCCCATATTAATAAATAAATAAAAAAATCACTGATTTAGTATCCAATGTTGCAGCTTCGTGAATACAGATACTGATATTAAATTCTGGATAATTTTGTAGAAATAAAATTATATATCAGTGATGGTATTCACAATTATGGTAGAAATTTACCAGTTAATGTTGTCCCTGTTTAGAAAGATTTTCCTTTCTCACAATTGATACTATCTATTCCAGAGGTTAGCACTTTGTTTAACAACTGGAGGTACTACTAAGCTGAAACTGAATGCGGAGACAAGTGCAAAGCTAGAAAAATGTTCAGAGTCCATGTGGAAGTTTACATACTATGCTACTGTTGAATTTTGTGTTTTGGCAGCTACCTACCAGGAACCATGGTTTAGAGATATAAAGGAATACTTTACAGGCTGGCCAGATCAAGAATTGCAGTAAGTTTGATATGTTGTAATGATTATCTTTGCAAAAAGCTTGTGCATTTTATTGTTGAATTTAGAGAGAAAAACAGAATTTATTTGTCAACTTTAATCCTTGTCTATTATTATTGAGCTTTCCACTGCAATGTTTCAAATTGTCTTCAGACTCTTGTCATATTCTCTTCTTTGTCGTCGCATGCTGGATGACTGTATTATTAAACAAATGCTCTCTTGAAGACTGTTTATTACTTTTGGCCTCATAACAGATGGTATTTGAAACGATTCACCTAAATGTTAGGGATAATTGAAGTATATATTATGTTCTTACGATGCTTTCATGATCAGCCCGAAAAATGTCACTGGGATGTAGGTGAAAGTTGCTTGAAAATTAATTTTGATGTAACTCAGACAAATCAATATGGGTGCATGAACTTTAAGATTGTATCTTAAATGCATGCTTTCAGTAACTTCAGTTTGGAACTGAAATTAGCTCTTGCCTTGTTATTTCAGGCTTCCCTTGCAACTTATCTACATGTGCCAATGTGGGTTCTACGTCTATAGTATTGGTGCCCTAGTTACCTGGGAAACACGTAGGAAAGATTTCTCTGTCATGATGTCTCATCACATTGTCACCGTGATCCTGATTTCTTATTCATACATGACAAGGTATCTTTTTTTTGCTTCATCTTCTACTTACGTACTAAACACCAAGATGATTGTTTCGTGATTCTTGAAATCAATTACTAGAGAAAGTGCATAAGACTATTGTAATGTAAGTTGAGGCATTAAAAATGCAAATCATCTTGTTCAATTAATTAACGTACAGTCCTAATTTTGCTTAAACCATTTTTCTTTTTTGAGTCAGTTACTAGAGAATGTGCATAAGCATAGTGGTAGAGTAAGTTGATGCTTAAAGAGTATTCAAAATAACCTTGTCCAATTATCTAATTTATATGTTCCTTATTTTGCTTAAATGTAGTTTGTGGTGTTCATGTTGGCATAATTGACTGTTAATAGCTATGAATGTGTTGACATTATTAGAAACTCTATTACTCATTGGAGGAGATTGAGAGTCTATATTCATTTAAGTTTGGATGACTTTATTAATTACCCTTTTTTCTGGTTATGATGAATGTGTGTATAAACATCTATCCATTTCCCTCAAATTACTAATTAAGGATGAATGTAAATTGTTCAAATTGGAAGATGGAATATGTAAAAAAAGGTGAACTTATTAATGGACTATTGCTTAGGTTCTTTCGGATAGGAGCAGTTATTCTTGCACTCCACGATGCTAGTGATGTATTTCTAGAAGCTGCTAAAGTTTTCAAATACTCTGGTAATGAGCTGGGAGCAAGTGCATTCTTTGGTATGTTTGCCGTATCGTGGCTTATGCTAAGGCTTATATGTTTCCCATTTTGGGTCATAAGGTCATCAAGGTTGGTTCACTTGCGATTCTCATTCAAGCTGTATTTTCAGATTTTACAGAGGTCGCCTAATCATCTAATCTTTCTCTGGCTGCTTTTCCTCAGCTACTACTTATGCAGAGTCTTGAACCTGTCACTGACGTACCATGTGGCTATGTACTATATCTTCAACACAATGTTGTTAACCCTTTTTATTTTCCATATTTACTGGTGGGTTCTCATCTGTGCTATGATCACAAGACAGCTGAAAAACAGAGGAAAGGTTGGGGAAGATATACGATCAGGTATGCTTTGTCATAACAAATGTTTACTTGCTTATGGAGTCTTTGACTACTTAGTGCATGTTTGTTTTGTTCCATATAAGGTTACTTTTGATTTACGAAATGATATAGGATATTCCTTCTCATACATGAAGCTTGGTATTATTCTAAATAACTGCGCATGATATGATTGAAATTATCGCTGAAAATTTGAAATCATACATAGGGCACTCCATAGCCAATTCTAATGCCCTAGTAGGCAAGGGTAACAAGCCCTATTTCAAATTTCATTGGTAAATTGATATGACTTTATGAACCCTTAAATTGGAGAATTAGTTAGGGTCATCAATTAAATACAAGTGTTTTCAATATATTTCCCAGATTAGAATCCTTTCTGAATACTCTAAGTTCAGATTGAACCCTATGGATATGTTTGCAAATGATGCCGGGATAAGACGTGATTTGTAGCACCATTGATTCAACTGTCAACTTGTGTTAGATTTTTGAGATGTGATGTATGTCACAATACAAAAAACTGGGCCCTGTACTCCTCCTTGACATTTTTATAGTTACTAAACTTGTCATATGCATACATACACATGTATACAATGTGTGTACGCATTGTCAACACTTCTTTTCAATTCCTTGCCAGATTCTGAAGACGATGACTAGGTCGAGACATGGTCTGCAAGATGAGAAACATATGGGCTCGGTGATTATTCCTAATACTGTAGGTTCATTCAGCTAGTGATAGGCTTAGTCCAACACAACTCTATACTCTGTCTTCTGTAGTAGTATTAGGAGTTTTTAGCATAACGATAAGATGTTCCCGTATTTAATGTCTGAGAATATGACCCCTGTACATATAGGCGCTTGTATACCTTTGCTTGATTTATTATTTTTATTCCATGGAATCAACGAATTGATTATTCTTCCTCTTTTTGACTGTTCAGATATTTTTTTAACATTATTAGGAAAATATCACTTGATATATATAAAAAATATTACTATTCTTTATTGGAAAAGTAATATTATCTTCTCCTTTACAGACCTGTTATACAATAAATTGTTCTTTTATGAATAAATTTTATAATATAAAATTAAAACTAATTAGTTATATTCATTAGATTTACAAATTGGAATCAGTGTAAAATATTTTAGTATATATAATAAAATGAATAAATATATCTAATTGTATCAGTTTTTCACAATAATAAATTTCGTAGAATGTCTATTCTAAATGAGTATATGTTGAATTGTATAATTTGTATTACAATCAACAATACATGTGTTGCTATGCTTGACTCCTGGGTTGTGCAGGGAATGGTAATAAAAGTATGTGATTATTGTTTCATATGAAATCCGAATGTGATTTCACATTTTCGAAACTAGTGCAATCAATGTCTTTTAGTTAAAACTAATGCCATATATAACTTATTTATTTATTTATGCATTTTGGTTAAAGCTAATATTAGCTGTAATATATATGGCTTTTAGTGGGAGAATTTTACTTATTCAATTACTTGCATATTTCTCTTATTTAAACGCCTCAATTTTTAATATTATTTATATATTTTAAAAAAAAATTATTAAAGCATCCCAACTCTCAATATTATTTGTATACTCCAAAAAAAAATATTGATTTATTTATATCTTCACTCATATGTCACTAATTCAAAATATACTTTCTTAATTTAAAACTTTTTATTTACACTGAAAATTTGAAAGAAAGCACATGTTAAAGTAAACAATGTAGAGCGAAATGGACCAGTGGAAAACACTTGAATAACTTCAATTCTTTAGTATAAGAGGAATTTACACCATATTTTTCTCTATTTAATGAAAACATAAATTACAATTACACCACTGAACACACTATACCAATCAGGAACTGAGTTTGTTTAGCAGATTCATACCCAAATCCGCACTTGACTTCATAAGAAAAATTAGTGTAAAAAAATATTTAAATTATTGTATTTGAAGAGAACACCGCGAAAGAACATTACATAACCCAACTCAAAATTTGTTAAACTCAGTAATGGTAAATGCAAGGTTTATACCTCTGCCTCTATCTAAAACTGGAACCCATTCCCAAAGGAAAATCTGATCGAACCGGATCACAGCGTCGTCCAAATAGAGGACGCAAGTTCAATTTTTCTACAAAAAACTGCAAAACAGCGGAGAGATGAAAGCCATTATGGAATACAGCTCGTACATATTTAGCTCAATCAAACGGGAAAATTGTCCATATATCGAAAATAATCAGTCAAGTAGCATCTCCGTTCAGATAAGTGTTACAATATTATAAACCAGATGCAAGACTCTGGATATTTTTCATCACAATGCATCTCGGGCAGCAATCCTGCATGTTATAGCATCTGATACTGAAGATATCCCCAACTCCACTGCTGATATTTTGAAATGCTGGTAAAATCCAATAGCAAACATCAATACCACAACCATTTTCACATAGAGAGAGCAGGCAGAAAACGGACAAACCTTCTGTATCTGGGCTTGGTCTGCCCGTTTTTCCAATTCCTCCAAGCCTACTTCATTCCCTTTGACAAGACCCCTTATGACTGTCATCTGGAAAGATAGTGATAGTTTAGCCCGGTCACTCAATCAGGCTAAGCACAGAAAAGCTATCAAAGGAAAGACGAAAATTTGCAATGGATCCTCCCTAACCTCATCAGCCAAAGCACCAAACCGAGCAACGAGGATGTAATTAGTGCTGTCAGAAATGCCACACCTTTTTAAAGATTCTGATATCTGAGAGAAACAATAGAATGCCGTAACTCAAGTAGAACATTGAAAGACTAACAGGATTAAGCAAATTTTTTGTTACATGCTTAGACCCCGAGTAATTGTAAACAAGCTCTGAGTGAAGAGTGCGGGTCGTCAACAACTCTCTTGATTTAGCTACAAGCGCCTTATAAGCAGCAGCAAGAACAGGGAAAACATCTGGTATCTGTCTCGAATAAAATTGATAATATCAGGACATATAAAGGATGAAGCATTGACTGTAAGACCACTTTCACTTACAAGTGAAGCATTGAGAAATGCTACTTCTGGTTCCAAAGTCCCCGCTTGCATCAAGTCCAGAAGTTCCCTGAATATAAATACTACGAGCTCTGAATTCCACAACAAAAAGAAAAGCAGAAGTAGCATCCAGAACAAATCCTTTATATACAAGGCCAACCCCCTTGCAGATATATTGGTAATGGGTAAAACATTTTGAAAATACAAAACGAAGACTCCATTGATGACAAAGGTTAGTTTTTGCTAAACTGCTATCTTTTGAAGTGTAAAATCATCCAATCAGTCATAAAATTAAGAACAGAAAAGTGAAACAAATTCCACAAATTGGTTCTTTTAAGATGGTTTAGCAGTTGATCTTTAGCGCAAGAGCTTGAATCATATATAAACGATATTAATGGCTGAAACTGGGCGTTCCACTGATCAAGGGAATAAGGAGTTAAACATACACAAAATCAGAAACCATAATCTCCAAAACATATACCGCCAAGGACAATCGTCATAAACTCAATACACAAGCAACAGTTAGGCACATCCGAAGATCGGCAATTTTTTGTAGAGCATAATTAACATGAATAGCATCTGAGGTCCTAAGAATAATTAACATGAATAGCATCTGAGGTCCTAAGAACAACTAACACTATCTCTTTGTAGAGGCGATTTTTTACGACGGACATTCCTTTAAAAAAACTAAAAATTTGAGATTTTGCAAAGTAACATTAGGAGAAAAGCATACTTGGAGTTGGTGACATCGACAAAGAGAGCCAGAGAAATTGTACTGCCGCCGACCTCGAATGTCTTCATTTCTGCGATTGCGGAATGCTGAAGATGAAATCAAATTGGATTTTTTGACGTGAAGAAGGAGATATGTGGTGGACGATGAGAGAGATGAAGAGAATTAGGGTTTTGATAGTGTGAATGCGAGGGAAAAAAAAAAATTAACGCGCCAGGTAGGGGTCGAACCTACGACTTTCTGCTTAGGAAACAGACGCTCTATCCACTGAGCTACAGGCGCATTATATTCCTAATATATTCTATTATATAAATTTATTTATTATCGGACAGATTTTATCATAATTTATTTTAATTAATATTACATTACAAATAATATATTTAGATTTTTGGCAAAGCAAAGAAATCCAACCATAACTTTTTTGATAAAAATAAATGGAAACTTAATTGGAATTTCTTAGATTTATAACTGCAACTTCATGTTTTTTTCTATTTATGTGAAATTTCAATTTGATTTCTTATACTAGTGTTTTTTTTTTAACATTACTATTTTATACATACATATACTATTAATTATACAGGCATACTTTCAGTATCATGCATGTCCATTTTAATAAAAATAGAATCACATAAACATTCACTCAACTTTTGCCTCACTTTGCTGCTAATACTAAAGTAACTAGTAACAAAATAATGTCAAAAGGGGTGTTTTCGTGATGAGACTCATATGATCCCTCAGGACACATATTCGTTTATACACTCATATGTATAATTTATCCTTGAGAGGGGTACGTGTTTTGTTTCATGGATTAGGGTGGATTAAACTTCTAATCCCAAATAAAATTATGTCTGGTTTCTAGGATTTGAGTCAGGATTATATATACAGGCTCGATATTTGAATTCAATCTAATCATACAAGAAATAAATAGCTTGATCCCAATTATTACATCTGATTAATTTTAAGAAAATAATAATAAATATCAAACATATCCTATTTTAAAATTAGAATTGCAATTAATTCTATCAAATATATCATATCTAGAAAATCAAACACCTCCCAAAAGTACGTTTTCATTCATCTATCCCTAACTGAAGCTTGTCAATATTGTCTATGTCTAATATGAACACACAAACTTATGAGATCTAAAGAAATATCGTTTTTGCAATTAAACAATGTGTCATTAGAACTAACTTATCCTTGGAAAATTATTCCATTCTTGATCAAGTCTTGCATAAACATAGGCAACATTCAGTGTACTACTTTAATAAAATAACTTGATTCAACATAGCAAAATGTGCTTTGAGAACAAAAATTACTGAGGAAAAGAAGAGAACTTAGAAATATGAGTAAAAAGACAGAGATTGTTCACTAGATGGGAGACAAAAAGTAGACAATTACCTAAGTTTCCTCCACCTTTTGATGAATGTTTCTTGTCCATTTTTTTGCCTTGTGAATATTTTTTTAACAGTCTATGGAACAACTATAATTTGACTAAGGATCAACCATGTGAGGTTCAGTTATGGCCATTTGTTGAAGTGGGAATCTCTTTTACTTAAAGAGTTGTTCAATGGATAAAATTAATGTTTGTTGTCTCAGGCTCTCAGCTCCCATGTGAAATGTGGAATATGGTTAAGAAAAAAAAAACAAAATAAACACTTGTGTATGCCAAGCACTCGAAATTGTTTTTGCATTTTGAAACACTAAAAACAGTTTTTAAAATCATTTATTTTCGAAGTTATTTCTCACAACTTTTAAAAGTAGGTAAATTATAGAAGTTTCGTTGAGTTTCAAAACAGACATTTTATCATACGTAACATCTATGACATTGACCCAAGAGTCGAGACGAGCACTTCAATCGTGCCGAGGGGTCTAAAAAGGTGCTAGTCAATGTTGTAAAATTTTGTAGTTAACCAAGGAGTAGATGAAATTCGATGAACTTGAATCACCTGGGGAAGAGAATGTCCCCATTCCTAACCTTAAAAAACAGGCGTCCCATGTGCTAACCAATACAGCTGAAGAAGTGATAGTGTTTTAGGACAATAAACTGAAGAAATTCTCTTTCTGGTGCTACAAATTATAAGTAGTGAAGTTTTAATGATCAGTGCCAAAAAAAAATTCACCACATATATATATATATATATATATGTAGGAAATTTTTTATTTAGACTTGTAATATATATGAATTTCGTCCATCGTGGATTTTAATTATATATGATATTATAATACAATGAGTTTCCCTCTCCTTAAACTGAAATCCTAATCCATTGAGTTCAAAATTTGCAAGGAAATGCACAAAAGAATTAAATTACAGTTTTAGTTAGGATCATACATATTATTATATGATATGATTTAGATCTGAGGATGATTATTATATGGCATCCACGTTTCTGGCTCAAAAACAACGCCATGATAGAGGACATTTTGTCTGAAACAAACAGAGGGCACATTTACTATTTTAAACAATTAATATCTACAAGTTTTGTAACTTTCTATATAAAGGGTGTATCCACATTGCATGTGAACTCCAAAAATAGACCAAAAGAAAATTTTAATACACTAGTGAGCTTGCCTCTTCTCTCCCATGGCATGCTTAAAAGATGATCAAAATCAAGCCTTCCACAATAGCATCATGAGCCCAAGAATCTCATTCTCGAATGATTTTGGTGATCTACAACTGCCCATCAAGCTACAAGACTGCTATAAGGAAGCCCCGGTGTCATCGGATTTTGCGTTTTCTGTCCCTAACTACGCCATGATCCCTGCTGATGAGCTATTCCTCAATGGCAAAATGATTCCCTCCAGTAAGAAAACGACGACTCTTAGAGATGAGCTTCTTGATGGCGATGATGGGTATGGAGATATTGTGTCGTCGAAGATGGGGAAAGGTGCAGGGCGGTGGAGGCGGAGGTTAGGACTGAAGATATCACAGAGTGTTATGCCTAAGAAAGGTGAAAGAGATATTGGAGGTTTGGAGAAGATAGATGAGATGAAGACTTCAGAAATGGTTTTTGAGAATGTATTTGCCAAGTTTAAGAGGTGAGGGGCTTGGTTGTATATTAAGGGGGGGGGGGGGGCCCCCGCAACTATGGCCTTGTTGTGAAGAGATGATAGTATGAAAGATTAGTTGATTTTCATGTTGTAAAGTTTTGCTGATTAATGAGTTATATGTTGATTTTGATCCTTCATCTATAACATGCCATCCAGACAAATTACTTGCAACTACTTTGATTAAATTTTCAAATGATTAGTAAATAAAATGTACATATCTGCTAGTACCATAGAGCATTCATAAGACAGTGAATGAAAGAACTGGTAAAATGTTACTCCCTCCGTCCCGTAGGAATTTGCACCCTACGGGACGGCACATTTTTTAAGAAAAATATGTTTTATATATAAAGTAGTGGCATATGGGTAAATATATGTATATATTTGTGAGTGTGCACGTAAATCAATATTTCCTTTTTTTGTAGTGTGCAAATTTGTGTAGGACGTCCGAATAAGGAAAGTGTGCAAATTCCTGTGGGACAGAGGGAGTACATCAGTTGCAACTTTCCAGCATGGTCTTAACTCTATTTACACTTTAGTTATGCAAAATTTTGAATTACAACATTGGCCACAAGATTTTCATAATCTTGACCTATGTTTGATGCCTCCACTAATGGGTGACCTTCTACGAACAGAAGCAAATGGCTCTCCGTTGAGGGTGCCTGAGAATTTGATATCCCAACCTTCTACGTTCTTTGGAACACAAGCATCTAACAGAATTTGGCCCAGAACTGTGTTTGTCTACATACGAGGGCTTGAACAATGAGGCGATCTCTCTCTGTTTTCAAATTCCCTTCTGTCTTGATACCAGCATGAGTTTGGCAGGAAGAAATGGTCGTCTGGGCATACCCCGGAACTTTGGTTTGAGATGACTGCTGCATTCTGGAGGTTACATATTAAGTCGGAGATCTCATCATGCATACTGCCAGTCTGAGATTTTTCTCCAAGTTTCTGAATCTTTTCCAAGAAAACTGAAACTGCGTCTTCGAGCAACTCAGATATAGCAGCTCTGATACTTGTCCGCTGATGCTTGTAATGGCCTGAAACTAGCAAACCATGTGCAATTGAGAATATAAGAGGAAACACTCAAGTTTTAGCAATTAGGTAGTAGATTAATAATACACTGCAATAAGCTACAAGATGAGGAATGATTCATATTAATAAGAGGATGGAAACTGCATATAACTAACCTGGATGAATAGAGGTATCTTTCTTCACGAGTTTTACATTACCACCCAAATCCAGTAAACGCTCCACAAAGGTACATACAGTTGAAAAAGGAGCCACATCATCATTTCAGAACACAAAACAAGAAATGCAGCCCCATCAATTAAATAGAAGGGTCAACAGACTCAATACAACAGAGGAATAAAGGGTTTGCCAGTACTCTGAACGTTGAGATCCAAAGCTGGTGAGAAATAAAGCATCCAAGCTCGAAGTTAAACCTTTTGCAAACAGTTATATTAGCTTCGATGTACCAGGCATTTTGAGGGTGGAGGGATGCAAAGCAAACCGAGCACCCAAATCAGTAGTAAATTCTATAGGATCAGAATAATAGATCTGTCCTGAGATGCAGCTTCTGACCAACCTACTGTCCTCCTTCATAATTAAAAACAAATAGGTAAATTAAATCGATCCATCACCACGAATTCACCTTACTGAAGTTCAAGAACAAAATCTACCATATTGAGTTCCACTTCAGAACATCATTCGATGATCTGCATAATCGGGGAGAAAATTTAGTATCATGCCACACCCAGGATAAGCAACGGGATATGTTTTTCAAATACATAATTCTATCATAACAAGAGTGCAATTGCATTTACTTTCACCTGTAAAATCTTGGAACCACCAGAAAAGGTTGCAAGGACTACAGGACATAATCCACCTTTGAGCTCCTATTCACACACTATCGCACAATAAGCAACAGGACTTGCGCCAAACGTTGTGATCATCACTTGTGTATATATCGAAAAAAGACTAAGCTCATCCAGGACAGCAAAAGCAAGTGATGGGAAAGAATCTGCAGAAAAACCAACTCCCAAACTGTTGATCATTGTTAAAGAAATAGGTTCAGACGCATACCGAGTTATAACACCATCACAAAACTGAAACGAGACGAAGTGGTGTATTTTGGCCACCACAATTGAAACATGGACAGGGTTAAGAACTCGCTCTTGCTCATAATTTGAAAATGGCAATACAATCGAAGTGCAAGCAATCTTTTATCCTATTAATTACTTGTAAAATGGAGCTAGAGTTATCCACACAACTGAAACTTGTTAGGGCAAAATTGAATGAAGCAAACACTACTAACCAAAATAATTTAAAAAATTAGAGCGTACGAATTGGGAGTTCCATCCGAGAGAAGAGAAGAAAGTGATGTGATCGTCCCAACAGAGCTTGGGCGATTGAAATCCAGAAGAAAACCACAATTTTTACTCTCATCTCCCTGATTCCGCACCTCCCGCTTACACTCATCTTAACTTGGATTTCACACCTGGGAATGCCTTCTTGGACTTGGATTGCGTATGTGATAGCTCAGATGATTACCATATCGGCAAGGGAAGATCAACATTCAACTACACTATCTTGCGCCTTTTCGGTTGGGGCATGCGAATTAGGACTGTGTTTTCCTGCCATTTGGCTTCAAAAGAAGAATTCAGGATAAAGACAAGGGTATAACCGTGTGCGCCAAAATAACTTCTAAAAGGTTTTTTTTTTTTTTAAGTTAAAAAAATATTTTTTAATTAAAAGTTATGAATGATAACTTTAAAGAAAATGTTTTTATAAATTGTTTTTAGTATTTTAAAATAGATACTTGACTTGACGATGAACATTAAAACAGCAGCATGTGATACATGGATTGGGCCCATTGCAATATTTTTGAGTTGGGGGAATTCATTGAAAGTTTGGTTGCCCATTATTATTGTATATTATCTATGGATACGGATTTTTTTCCCTAATAATTGCATACTTCACCCCCCTTGACCACCAAAATATTTCAATTCACCACCCTTAATTTTTTCAATTTAATCTCTTTTATTATCTTGTAAATTCACCCCCTTTCAAAAAAAAAAAAAAACTTGCAACACTTTCTTCCGACTACGCCTATCGCCGACCTCCGACACCACCACCGTCATAATTTTCAACGAACGTCCACCACCACTGTAGTATTCTTTGATGAATAAATTTAAGAGTTTATTAGTTTTAAGGTTTAAATTAGTTTTATATATGGAAGGGTTTGAATAATTTTGTATGTTTTGAATGAGTTTTAATTGTTACTATTACAAATATTGGAATTGGAAATCAATTAAAAATCGTTCGGAAACTTTTGTAGGACAAAATCGACTGAAAAATGTGAAAAAAAAAATCGAACATATTTGTTCCACACTGGTTGGTGGAACAAATGCAAAATGTTCGGAAATTTTTTCCGAACAAAGTACAAATGTTTGGAATTTTTTTTCGAACAAAGTACAAATGTTCGAAAAAAAATTTCGAACATTTTACATTTGTTCCACCAATCAGTGTGAAACAAATATGTTAGATTTTTTTTTTAAAATGTTCAAAAAATGTACGGAAAAACCATCAATGTGTACATGAAAAACTATTATTATCTTATATCAAAACCATATTGACAAAATAATACTCCCTCCGTCTTTCTATAAGTTACTCATGTTGTCATTTTCGTCCGTCTTTCTATAAGTTGTTCATTGCTTTTTTACTTTTTTTGGAAACTACTATTCACTTCTTTATTATTATTTTCAATACTTTTTACACTATTTTCATTATTTTTTCACTTTTCTCCATCACATCACTCATACTTTTTCACTTTTTCTATCACATCACTTATACTTTTTCACTTTTTCCATCACATCTCTTATACTTTTTCACTTTTACCTTAATTCGTGTGCCCAAAAGCAACGAGCAACTTATAAAAATACGGAGGGAGTATTTTTTTAACCTTTTTGTTGGATATATATGGCTGAAGAATGTGGAGTGAGAACCAATGAAGTTCTAGGTTTTGAAAGGGGGAGGGGGTGAACTGATCTTCTGTAATAGTGAAATATATTTAAAGAATAATTATATCTTTTAAAATATATTTTTATAATGAATCATAAAAGAAGGGTGAAGTACTAAAAAGTGGAGGTGAAAATATCCTGGTCCATTATCTATAGTTGGCAAATGGCTCGACCCAATCCTAACTTGGCCCAAACTAGTGGATCAAGTCATATTTGTGGTCAATTTAGATATATTTTATTGAAAACAAATTTATACTTTCTTGCTAATTCACTGTGAAGAATAAGTATTGTATAAAAGTAAATCGTGATAAATTTATTATAAAATTGTTTTAATATATTAAAAGTTAAAGTTAATATATAAATTTTATTGAGCCAAATTTTTAATAAAATTTGTTCATAATGATGAAATATTTACATACAATATTTGCACGAAACCTCGAAATAGATTTGAATTTGTTCTAGAGCTAACAAATCGAATAATTTAGGAGTATAATTTTCCACCCTAAGATTTGATCATAACCCACAAAATGACATCATCACATAACTCCAAGTCCAACTACACAAAACAGACCATTATAATCTGTCTTAATTAAATATTGATCTCGAATCTAAATTGTTGTAACAGCACCAGACACATGAGACAATTCTTTGAAAATAAAAATCAAATGAAGCAGAGAAATTCACGTGGTAGTGTTGTTGGAAGGGTAGGGTTTAAAAAAATCAATGATTGAGAAAGGAAGCCAAAGCTTGGAGCATTCGGGTCGAACTTTTCTGGGTCGGGCTAACCAGATTGAAAACATGGTTCTCACCCGCAACCTCCACTACTTTGACCTCCCCATTCCACCCACTCTTCTCCAACACCTCCTTGTAGTACCATCCCCTGTACTTGAGCACATCATTTCCGGCAACATAAACCAGGACCCGTTTGCAGCCCACCATCTTCATAAGCGGGCACTTCCCCGGGTTCACCAGCGGGTCATCCAGACCCGACGAGCTATTCGGATACGCGTAAAGCCACAGCCTCTGATTTAGGGTTTCTGAATACGCGTTTGCGGCTGTTGATTCATTGCCAATGGCTCTCTTCCCCAGAAAAAATGGGCAATTGAGAAACATCCCCTTCAGTGTGATTCCGGGACCCGGATTCTGCACCCCGACCCGGATGGCCATGTTGTGTGCCAGATTGGCGCCGGCGCTGTCTCCGCCCAAGTAAAAATTCCCAAAATCGGCGTATTTTTTTAACCATGGCTCCCTGCCATTGCCTTTCAAGTGAGAGAAGGTCCATTTTAGAGCTAGCCATGAATCTTCGTAAGCTGTGGGGAGGGGGTGCTCAGGGGCTAATCTGTAATTTACAGAGACTGCGATGGCTCTAGATTTGGCGACGAGCGAGTTGAGATGGTTGTGGTAGGTGGGAGAGAAGGCGGATTCGGTGAAGAAGCCGCCGCCGTGGAAGTAGATAAGGAGCGGAAGTTTGCGGCCAGATGCGGCGGCGTTTTTGGGGAGGTAAAGTCTGGCATAGAGATTGGATGTTTCCGAGAATTTGACGTCTTTGGAGTGGACTCCAGTGGTTGGATCTATGGAAGGTGGAAGATAACCTTGGCCGATGAATCTCTCAACTCTGCCATCTTTGTAGACTCTTATGAAGGGATAGATATCGTAGAGAATTGGATCTGTGGAGTTTGTGGGAGTTGCTGCGTATGCGGAATAAACAAAAAAGATTGCTAGAAAGATTAGAAGACAGCCATTGCTGGATAACATGGTTTGCTCTCTGATATTTGAGAGAGAGAAAGGAGAGAGAGGATAGGGGAAAGAGAGTAAATATAAATAAAGGTGGGAGAGGGGACAGCTTGAACTGATAAATGCAGCAACTGGGAATTGCAGTTATGAACAATATTTTAATCAATAGTGTTGTGTAAATTTTTCAATTATCAATGGAGAGGTGGCAATGATTTTTGGGTTTCGGGTGAATTGTAATCGATAGATCTCTGTGATATTTTTTTATTTCAAAATCGAATTAGGGTTAGTGAAAAATTAGTACTTGAAGTGAAAATATTATTATTGATGTGAAAGAATTTTATACGAAGAAAATAAATTAAAATAGAAATTATTTTAATTTATCTCATACTAAAAAAAGTCAATAAAAAATTTATTGTATATACATACGAGTTTGAATATGATAATCAAAGAAAATTTAGGAAACCCTAACACATGTATCACAAGCGTTCATACGGACGAGCTGAACCCGTGTTTTGGTCCTGAACCTTGTATCTTGGCAATTGGTTTTTGATAAAGAGTTTTGATGAGCCTTTGGCCTCTCTAATTTTTTATATTTTCAAAATTACGGGTCTAATGAGTCGGTCCAAATCAGTGACCCAGAATCTGTGGATCGTCTATATTAGCGATCCGAAAATGATTCATGTCTGCAATTTGAAACGGGTTTAATCCACATCTTTGGATGCTCCACCTCAGCAATATGGAAGGGATATATCTAATCATAATCCTTGAATGTTCCACATCATCGATCCTAGTAAGATTTAATCCAGATTTTTTTATGTTTCACACTATTGTTCCTGATAAGATCTGTTGATAGAATTTATTAACAGTGTTTGTTTATGTGGCTTTACATCATGTTAATCCTACCAAACAATAATCCAAGAATTTGTGTTCTTGGATGTAAAATATGAGGAGGGAGATTGGAGAGTTTAGAGAGAGAAATATTGCAAGAATGGTAGTATTGATTTTCAGAATCGTCAGAATTGTTTGAATAGTACAAGA
>JAPKLY010000014.1:382195-418108 GCA_026898435.1 Prunella vulgaris | reverse complement strand
TGGCCCACAGACGTTATGCGATGATGGAGCTCGGCGAGACCATCCCAAGGATAAATGGCGAGCTCTGAGCGAGCTCCGCTAGTAGGTTACCTCCATGTGGGCGACCTCCGCTTCTTCCAGGATCCCGGTGGGTCCTGGCGACCTGTTAAGTTCGCCATATCAACAAGATCTAATCCAGACCTGAACTTTTGTCGGATAACCATATGGATCTCTGATTTTGATCCTCAAATCCGTCACGTCAACGATCCATATCGATGCCACATCTGCAATCTAGAATATTCCATAATAGTCTAGATTTGTGAACTCCGTGCCGTACCGCATTTGATGTTGTCAGAACCACCCAAAAAGTTTGTGGGGATATTTCCCAAATATAAGGGTTGCCCATTTAAAAAGTTTATCTGTATCGTTATCCTGCATTCATTTCTTCACTTCATGTCAACATTTATCTTCTCTTTGCATGCGAGTTTTTATTTCTGTGCATTTAGAAGTTCATCTTATAAAATTTTAATCAGCTTGTACTTCCTCTGTGATCGTTTTATCTTTGAAAACGACATGCATATTATATGAGCACTAGCTAGTGTGTGTTTATTTTACTATTAAAAGGTCGATTCCTTGACTCAGTTTAGTTTGTTTTTGTTTATTATTTGACACTGCAATGTTTTTTTTTTTTTTCTGTATTCACACATAATACAATATTCGGATAATTTACTAAAAATTTGGATTTCAGATAATTTGAATTTAAATTTTAAAAATTCAAATACCCAAAATTATTTCTTTTAAATAATATTATTTTAAAAATTTTAAAATACTAGAGTTAGAGTTTACCTGTTTAACTCACCATTCCAACTCATAAAATACGAACCCATATTGCTGAAGATTTGAAATTTAATTGTTATGAATTATTGAATTTTATGAAGTATCAAATTCTAAAAAAAATAGATTATTGTATTAGTCATTAGTATTTGAATGAATTAGATAAATTGTACTTAAATAACAACAAAAAAAAAATCGAATTTAGGTACTCAAAATTTCGGGTGACCGAACTACTAATAGTAATTGAGATGGTGCTTGTGTTGCGGTGCGGTGTAAGAGAAGACAAGGTTGATGATGTCACTCATATCAGAACTCCAGGTCGAGCTCTTAGTTATGAAACTAAAAAAAAAAAGGAGATGGCATGCAAACATCTTCAGTGAAAAAAAAGGAATGATTTTCTTGATATTTAGACAGCTGCTTACCAGAAATTGACCTTAGTGGATCCACTTCTTTTTCTTGGCAAATTATGTTTGAAAACGAGAGAAATAATTGGCGTCTGCACCATGTTTATTCCTTAACTGCACACCACTCACTGAGTTTTTTTTTTTTTTTTAAATTACTATATTTATAAACAAATGTTGTGAAAAAAAAAAAAAGTGCTTCTGTGCAGAAAAAAAAAAAGTGCTTCTATGCAAATATTGTGAACCTATTTATAAATATAGTGATTTTTTTTAACCTAACATATAAATCATCCTTTTTATTTTGGTTTTTTATTTTTTAACGAAAATGCATTTTTTTTTAATTCAAAGATTTTCATTTTTATTTTATATGTAGAATAAAGGAAGAATTTCATATTAGGACCCAAATTTTAAGGTAAGTCTCAATTTAAGATTTTAATGTTGAAGTGTCTCAAATTAAGATCTGCATTTTGATTTTTTCTCGATTTAAGATACTCCCTCCGTCTTTGTATATGTTGCTCGTTGCTTTTGGGCACACGAATTAAGGTAAAAGTGAAAAAGTATAAGTGATGTGATGAAAAAAGTGAAAAAGTATAAGTGATGTGATAGAAAAAGTGAAAAAGTATGAGTGATGTGATGGAGAAAAGTGAAAAAGTAAGGAAAATAGTATAAAAAATATTGAAAATAATAATAAAGAAGTGAATAGTAGTTTCCAAAAAAGGTAAAAAAGCAATGAGCAACTTATAGAAAGACGGACGAAAATGACAACATGAGCAACTTATAGAAAGACGGAGGGAGTATAATTTTATTATTTTTGTTTCAGACTCTATCTATTTATTTTTATTTTTTAAAGCTTCACTAACATAATATTTTTTTAATTAATTTTTTAGGTATAATATATTAAAATAAAAATAAATAAATAAAATTTTATGCAAGTATTAATACATGCTTTAAAATTTATTTATTTTAGGTTGAATGATGAATTAAAAAAATTAATTACATTAAATATGAATATTAAATAAAATTATATTTTTTATTTTAAATTTTAATTCGAAATAAAATATTGTTATGTTTTGAGTTTTTTTTATAAAAAATTAAATAAAAATAAAAATAAATTGATTGGGCCTTGAATGGAAACAAATATAATAAAATTAGATCTTAAATTGAAAAAAAAATTAAAATATAAATTTTAATTTAAAACACTTCAAAATTAAAATTTTAAATTGAGACTAACCTTAAAATTTATTCTTCCAAGAATAAATGATTTAAGATTTCTATAGCTTAAATCATACATAGTCAAATAATCAAAGCCCATCATGTTGATAATTTATTAACCTATTATTACGAGACAATAAATGTAAATTTTTCTTAAAAAAAGAAAGAAAGTACCTAATATTGATTTTTTTTTACTCAAAATTTTTTAATGGGACAATTAATATTAAAAAATAAATATATTTAATTAAATAATTAATTTTAATTTAAAATATATGAAAAAATAATTGTATGTAAAAATTGTTTATATACGTAACTATCAATATTACTCATATTTAACATAGAATATTATAATATTTAAATTTAAAATTTAAGATCTTCAAAAAATTTATTTAAAATATCAAATATCTTAAATAAAAATATCAAAATTAGATAGCATTAATAAAATTAATAATTGGTTCATCAAACATTTTTCCATATAAAACATACCAAAACATAGATTAAATATCGTTATGATTTTTTTAGAATATCCATATTGTGACTATTTATACTTTCAAATTTTATTTAATCAAATATCCATATTGAATTGATCGAGATCACAACCACCTTTACAACAGGAAAACACATTTACAATAACGATAAATCCATAAAGTTATCGACAAGAAATCATTGTCCACGTACGACGTCGTTTTATTCCTGTAATACAGAATTGAATTCTTCCCCCATTAAAAATCAAATCAAATTATAGTAGGAAAGGGAAGCTAACATAGGAAAGGGAGCGTGGCAACGGTCTTTACAAGAACACCATCACTCTGCTCTTCACGAGAAAAGCTCAGACCTTTGTGTTTCTCTCTCTACCTATACATACATTAGATACATACGCATAGGCTGGCATGTGAATTTTTCTGGAGGAGTGAGAAGCAGAGAAAATCGTGGATGGTTAAAGCTAAAAGGAGAAGGGCAGAGAACGCCTGAATGAATCTGAGCGACCCTTTTTGGGTGTAAACAGAAAGGGGAGAAAGAAAAACATGGCAGATGGAATCTGTCTTTTCTCCAAGGTTTCCCCCCATTATCGTTTTTTCTATTTTCTTGATTGGTGTAATTTTGTTTCTTGATTGACGAATTTCGGGTAATTGCATATGGATTTTGATTTTGATTTATTCATATTATTCATTCTCTCTCTTGATCTGGGCATCTAGATTATGAATGTCTTTGCGCACTAGGTTCTTGTGCTCTTGATTTAAGGCTACCCACTTTTTATTAATTCTTGTTTTTCCTCTGGAATTAATTGTGTCATGTAGATTCTTACTTTTCTCTGCTTTGTTTAACCCAAATATCAAAATTTAAAGCCCTGTTTTGTTGCAAATTGGAGTAAGTTTTTAGTTGTTATCTTGGCTTTTTGCTGCTTTTCAAGCTCAAGAAAGCTGAATATATCGTTTTGTAGGGATTGGAGAGTTGTGATAATTTGTGGGAATTTTGTTTTGGATTGATTTCTCTGCTCTTTAATGACATTGGTTGTTATACTTTCTTGATTTCAGGACAGCTTAGTTACCAAAGCTTCTAAGAAAAGTCCCCTGGTATTGAGGATGGTAGTTGTGATTTTTGCGATGGTATGTGGAATTTATATATGTTCAGTATGTCTTAGGCAGTTTGGCGGACTCTCGGCTGGTTCAATGAGCATTCAAATTGTAAATAGATCTTGTGAATTAACTGATATCGAACCCTCAGAGAAACCTTATCTGCATTTCCCCAAACCAAAAACTTTCAGCAGGTTAGGAGCTACTTTAGTTTTTGTCTTTTGAGATAAACACATAATGCCTTAGCTGCATTTCGATCTGTAATCATTGTTTTGCTTATTGATAGAGATGAATGTGCCTGCAATCCTGTTCGGTACTTTGCTATTTTGTCCACACAGAGGTCTGGGAGTGGATGGTTTGAAACGTTGTTGAATAGCCATATTAACATCAGCTCAAATGGGGAGATTTTCTCGGTGAAGGTCAGGAGAAGTAACATATCGACTATTATAGAAACTTTGGATAAAGTATATAATCTTGATATGTTTACAAGTGCCTCAAAAAATGAATGCACAGCTGCGGTTGGGTTGAAATGGATGCTTAATCAGGTCAGTTTCTTCCCCCTAAAATAGCATTTGCATGTCATAGTCTGTGTATGAATAAATATAGACGCCTTATTCGTTATCTAACTATGCACAAGCATAATTTATTTGTTATTTTCTTACAACAGCAAAATCATTTAAGGGTTTTTGAGACTTTTAAGTAGAATGGTCAGTTTTCTGTTAAAGGGTATGTTATTAGTTCTTGTTTCTAGTAATAGTGATCATTTGTTTCTAGTGATGTTGTTTTCCTGATGTTTAACCTATTTTTAGTTCAAAAGCTAACTACATTATTACAATGGTGGCTGGTGAGTAATTTGATATCTGTTTTTTGTATGATATGAATATGATTCATATGGCTGACCACACATTAGTGAGATGAAGGCTGACTTGTTTTTTCTTCCTTGCTCCATTGTTTCGAAAACCCTTGTTCGAGATGCTGTTTTTCGTTGTGAATGCAGTAGAATGTTGAGTAGCTTTTGCATGGATTTGCCATTCCAAATTAATCTTTTTGATTCGAAGTAAGAAAGGCATTGTATTTTTCCTGGTTTATGGCAGGGGTTAATGCAACATCATGAAGAAATAGTTGAATACTTCAAGACTAAAGGTGTATCGACCATTTTTCTTTTCAGAAGAAATCTTTTGCGCCGAATGGTTTCAATTCTTGCAAATTCTTTTGACCAAACTGCCAAGCCATTGAATGGGACTCACAAATCTCATGTCCACTCAGCCAACGAGGTCTCTCTCCTCTCTCTGCCTCTCTCTCTTTCTCTCCTCTCTTTCTCTCTCTTGATTAAACTTGTTATTGAACTGGTGCAGGCTGAGATACTGGCTAGATATAAACCAACTATTAATACGACATTGCTAATACCCAACCTGAAGCAAGTGGAAGATCTTGTTACCAAATCAATGCAATATTTAAACAGCACTCGGCATATAATCCTCTACTACGAGGACATAATAAGGAACCGAACGGTAAGGCTTGACGATCTCTGAATCTTGGCTTGCCGAGACCCCACTTACAACCTTCTTTTACCTGGTTCAGAAACTGGAGGACGTTCAGAAGTTTTTAAAGGTTCCACCGATGGAGCTAAGTAGTCGGCAAGTGAAGATACATAAAGGAAGCTTGTCTTCACAGGTCGAAAACTGGGAGGACGTCGAGAAGGCACTCAAGGGAACGCGTTACCGGAGTTTTCTACAGCAAGATTATAAGTTGTGAATGCAAGGTGACAAATATGTACACATAGCCAAATGTTAGCGTAGCTTATTTATTCCTTAATTCTTTTTAACCCTAGAGATTTACAGGGCATATCCCTGTTCAAATTTTGGATTCTTAAAATTTTCTGATGAATATAATGGAGATGAAAATCACTTTCTTCCTCCAATGTAATTTTTGGATAGTTTTAGACTTTTATCAAGCATCAAGTAGTACATCTGTAGAATCCAATTAGCACTCTCAAATTAAAAACAGGAAACTGTGCTAATTTGTGTAATCTTTAACATAGTGTTGCAGAGCAGATCGCCTAAGATCACATCCCGAATCCTCGACTTTTGTCATTGTGAAAAAACACGGGAGAAATTGTGTTGGAATCTCGGACAAGGGACTAAGATTCATACAAAGACTTCAGATCGATTAAATCCAAATTTTATTTTTTGATTTTGGACTTTCATTTACCCTCTTGGAAGCAGCTGCCGAGCATTCCAAGTAGGGGCATCGGACCTAGTTAATGGACAGCGCGTATCGGCGGAAACCATACAGCCATCGTCAATTACCTTCATTGTTTGTAATGATCAAGATGAGGTATTGGTTTGGAAAGTCATTATAAAGAGCTATTATATATATATATATATTTGTAGAAAATTGATACCTTAATCTTGTCAAGAAATCTCACAGCTATTGCCCAGAATCACTGAGCATAAAGGCAGCCAGAGAGATTGTAGCTATGCTGAATAACATTGAGATTTGAAACACAATTCTCTTCCTACATCCTTGAACATGACATCAACAGCCCATAAAACCAACAATCCAGGACGCATTCCTTCCTACATAGCACCTAACAGGAGAAAGGTGGGCAGACAACACAATACGATATCAATTTTAAATCTAGTTTCAATTATATTACAATCGAGTAATTCGCTGGAATCTAAACAGCTTTTAGCGCATACTTCTAGAAGAAGGCCATCCGTTGGTCTCTCTGTTAGATTACATGTTGCGTTTCATTAGCGTACTGTGCCTGCAAGCCGCGATAAACACATCTGATGTATCATCGTTGTTGACCCAGCAATGAATCTTCTGTAAAACAGACTTCAAATATGTGCATGACATCATAAGTATGGCATCCAATTTCACACAAACAACTTAGTCGTTCCATATAAATTCAACTCTATTGTCTCGTAGGCATTTAAACAGTTCTCAGTTCATAAGGAAGAAGACCGTCCTTTGCCATTTCGCTTAGAATCTTGAACACACTATCCATGTTCCCTTCTCTGTAGTTCACCTCCAGAAGGCCTTTGGCTGTGTCACCCTCAATAACTTTACAGCTTTTTATTACTTCTTGTAAAATTTGATTCAGCTCTTCCACCCTTCCCACTTTGTGGAGTTCTTTGGTCACTGAAATAACTGTAACTGCATGAGGAACAAGACCACGGTGCACCATTTCCCAGTACAGATCGATGCCTTTCTGCAAATTCCCAGCTCTACAATGACCGTGTATGAGAACATTGTAAACTGCTTCGCTAGGCATGACATTGTCCTGAAGCATTGCCTCAAAAACTCGATCTGCTTCATTCATTAAGCCCTTCATGCAGAATCCTTTAATAAGAGCTACTGAATTCTGAAAATCAATGCTGCTACAACTCTCTATCAGCATATTATAGCTGACATCACAAGGAACATGTTGCTCATATAATAACTTGAAAAGAAGTCGCTTTGCTTCTTTACTGCGAGCCTGCTTATTCAGCCCATTTATTAACACACTGTATGTAACAACATCAGGAAAAAAGCCCTTACTAATCATTTCATCATGGAGATGCATTGCACTTCTTATGTCGTCTTCTGCGCAATAAGCATTGATAAGAGTAGTGTAAGTACACTTATCCGGCTGCAAACCAAGTTTCCACATTTCTTTAAATAATTCACAAGCTTCATCGATTCTCCCTTGTCCACAAAGACCTTGAATCAATGACGAATAAGTAATAGCATCAGGGAAAATTCCCTTCTCAATCATCTCCTCTTTCATCTGGAATGCCTTGTCTATATCCAGATTTCTGCAGAACCCAGATATGATTGTACTATAACTTACAACATCTGGATAAACTCCTTTCATAGTCATTCTTTTGATCACATCCAAACCATCATTCATTCTACCTGCTACACAATGCCCATTGATCAATGCATTGTAAGTGACAATGGACGGTGAAAAGCCCCTACCAATCATTTCATTCAGAAGTCTATATGCTTCATCCATGAACCCCTGCTGTGAGAAACCATCAACCAAAGTCGTATAAGTTTTCTCATTTGGGCGGAGTCCCCTGCTCTGCATCTGGTCAAAGAATTCCATGGCTCGATGCAGGTTTTTTGCCTTACACATACTATTAATGAGAGACGTATACGTCACTACATCAGGGGATAATCCATTCCTGACCATCTCCGCATATAAAACAAGAGCTTGGTGAAAATTTCCCTCTTTACAATACCCATGAACAAGTGTATTATACGTAACTTCATTCGGAAACAAACCATTTCCCTTCATCTCTTTCAGAACCTTGTTAGTCTCCATTATCCTCCCTTCTCGACACAACCCATTGATTATGACGTTATACGTGATCACATTCGGCTCCAAATCCTTCCCCCACATCAACTCCAGTAACCTATACGCCTCATTGATGTTCCCCATCTTACAGTAGGCATCTATCAAAGTATTATATGTAACAACATTAGGCAAACAGCCCCTTTTCTCCATTTCCTCAAAGAAACTCAATCCTCTATCTATTTCCTTGTTTGCACACAACCCTCTAATCAATATGTTGTAAGTAAAAACATTCGGTGTAACATCATGATTTATCATGCCATTATACACATCTTTCAGTAACTCATCACACCCACGAGGTGATCCCCGAATTATCGCCTCTAGAATGCAATTGTAGGACAATACACTAGGCATAAACCCATGATCTCTGGCTAAATTAATAAAATTTAAAGCTCTATCAATCTGTCGCAAATTAGACAACGCTTTTACCATTAAATCAAAAACCGCGGAGCTCGAATTGCACGCCTGGTATGTGTCGATAAGGCATGAAAAGACCAAATCGGCGTCTCCATCATCGGGGAAAGCAACGGCAACTTGCTCCGCTAGTGATTGGGCGGTTTTGTAGAGTTTGAACCGAGTGAGAATGTGGATGGAGAGACAGTGGCATTGAAGCTGGTTACTGAAGAAGGGATGTTTGCGAGCCCAATTGACGAATTTAAGTATTAGGGTTTGGTTACTCTGGGATTGTAGAAGTAGATACGAGGTGGCTTCGGGGGTGAACTCGGAAACTAGAGGGCCGAGTAGAGAAGGGTGGTGGTGGTTGAGGATTGATATGGCCCTGTCTACAAGCAAAGTATCCGGCGGCGAGGAGAAGGGAAGTGCCGATGGATTAGGTGAATTTGCCGATTTGGATGGGCGGCTTAGGGTATGGAGCGCGACTCTGCGTAAAGATTTCCGGAGGGGCATTTCGGAGAAAGACGATTTTCCGGGTGAGAGTGGGAGCGAAGCGGAAGAAATGATTATAAATCTCCGGGCCGGGTCAACCATTTACCCGATGGGAACAGAGATCAACTGCTAAAAATAGATTTATTTCTAATATTAAACTATCATTCATGAAAAAAAGAATACTCCATCTATAAAATATATACTCAGGGTATGTTTGATAGGACCTATAAATTTGTATGGATTAAATTTAATATGGCGTAGAAATAGTATAGGGTATGTATGATAAAGTGAGATAAAATATAATATGGGTGTTTGATAGAGTGTATAAACAACCTTATATATTTTATACTAGTGTTTGATAGGGTGTATATACATCCATATAAACCAATTAAAATTACATTTTTACCCTTATTTTCCTTATCAAAATTACATTTATACCCTTATTTTCCTTATATGTATGTTTGATAGACAACAAGAGTTAGTCATTACAATTATTAGGGCTAGCAAATTAAACTTCAATTTGGGGCTACATCTCACATTTCGACGGACTGACGGGGAGGGCGACGGACAGGAAGGGCGACGGCCGTCATTTTCGGTAAGTGTGCGTGTGGTGGGCAGCGTCGCGTGGTGAGAGCGGTGGCGTCGGCGTCGCGTGGTCGTCGGCGTCGCGTCCTGAGCAGCGTCGCGGTGGCGTTGGCGTCGCCTGGTGTGAAGAGTCGTGGTGGGCGGCCTTATTTGGTGTGGGTGGAGTGGTGCCCTAATTCTATCTACAGATTTGTAATACAAGGGAGGGGGCCTTATTAAATTTACAAAAGGCTACAGTAACAATGTGTAAAAACTCCCGGGTTCTTAAGATAAGAACCGGGTTAACCATGTTAAATGTACTCCCTATCAAACACCTGCATATCCATGTACAACCCTGATATGTGAAAACCAATATGGGTTTATATGTGCCTAACACATCCTATCAAACACTCCCTCACTTTATTCATCAAATATATGCACCTTTCTTTACACGATTTAATGCAATATGTCAGAGAATATTTTGGGGTATTATAAGATCCGTTTCTGAATAAAGTGAATATTTTTGGAAAGTACATATATACTTTCAAAAAATATTCACTTTATTCATACACGAACCTCACAACACCTCCAATATATTACATTAAACCACGTACAAAAAAAAATGCATATATTTTGTGGACGGAAGGAGTATTCATTTCAGTAATATTTATATTTAATAAAATAATTTATAAAAGCAATAAAATAAAGATAATTATAAATTCATTTTATAAATAATATAATTAATGTGAATATGAAATTAATAATATATATACAATTAAATGATAATTAAAATTTATTACATAAAAATAATTATTTTTAGATGCATGTGTTTTGGGTGCACTTGAGTGCATCCCACGCAATATTAATTATGTCTCAATTTCAAAATTAAGTTTAAACAGCCCCCATTCAAAATGGAACCGGTCAAAATTAAAATTAAAAATGATATGTATTTTAATTTTAAAAATCAATATATCCTAATCTTAAAAGTCGAACTGAAATTTAACAAAATCACTCGACGTAACCGAATTTCATTTACTCAGTGTCTGTTTTAGAACTCTTAAAACAGCTTCTAAAACTGTTTTTTTTTTTTTAAAGCTCTCTCTCACAGTTTTTGAATAAAAACTATTTCAAAAGCAGTTTTGTAGAGTTTTAAAACAGACACTCAGAAAATGAATTAATCTCTATATTGTCTGCTCATTCACAAGTGCTTTAACAAGAGTACTGCATTGATATATCAAACACATGAATTAGCTGGATAATTGATGATCCACACATATATATAAGCAACAAAAACCGACACTACTATTGTGTCAAAATTTATTTAACCTCACACCAATTTATCAAATACAGAAAACCAAATCACACAAATTAACACAAGAAACTAAATCAAAATGAGCTGAGGCATGCAATTAATAAATTAAACACAACATAAAGACATATTAATCTTAATGTCTTTATATAATTAATTAATTAATAAAACCAAGGGATGAGTGGCCAGACAGCAAACTTCATGAGGCCAATCTTGCAGTGGACGCCCTTGCTTTCACCGCACACAAAATAGTGTGGCTGCCATCTCTTGAGCACGAACTCGAAGCCTTCGCCCCCGCCCTGATTCGCCTCTCCGATTTTCCTGGCCCTTCTCAGGTCACAATTTTGGAAACTCCGGAAATCCGGCAGCAAGTATACGCTGTGAGGGACTGTCGTGTCGTTGGGTGGATCATACTTGAACACTGCATATATTACAATAATAATAATAATAATAATAATGCCATAATAATATATGTGTGTGTGTGTGTGTTTTTTAACAAGCGAATTGATTTTGATTAAGCAGGAGGTGTTTCTAAGAGATCCATGCATGCATGCATGAAACTTGGAGAAGGAGCTTCATCACACACATTTATATATATATATATATATATATATATATATATATATATATATATATTCATGAGAAAAGTGGATAGAAAATGAATTTTCAGCAAAAATTAGATTAAGATTAAAATTGAACAATCAAATGGGCTAGCTAGTTTGCCAACGTCATTCATTGTTACTATATATATTATAAAGTGATTTTTAAGAAGAAGAAGAAGTTGTAGGATAAAATTAATAAAAATTGTGGACGTACCAAGGGTGTCATTCAAGAAGAAGGGGCCACTCTTGATAGCCCAATCAGTATAATTGAACCCGAAGCGCCAGTTTTCGGATCCACCGACGACGATTTTGTTGGATCTCTGAGTTGCATTTTTGTGTCGGAAACCCCAAAAATCGCCGGTGTGGTTCCAGTTTCCGGCGGCAGTGCTCCAATCTTTGTTCGCCGTGGCAATGCCCAATGTACAAGTTGCCATTACAAAAACAATTAGTGTTGTCACACCCATTTTTTTATGCAATGAACTATAATAAGTAAAGAATTTAACTTAAAATTAAATTAATACAAGAGGAGCAGTTTATGATACTCAGTAAAATGGATATGATGATTTTATTGGTGTTGTAAGGAGGAACAAGTTAGAGTTTATATAGGAATTAGCTAGCTAGCTGGAAGAAGGAGTCAAAGTAGATTTTTTTTTTAATATATATATTTTTGGTTGGTAGAATAGGATTAATGTTAGCTAATTAAGGTGTAAAAAGGGTTTTATTGTTTTTTTTTTCTTTTTCATTTTTGTAACTAATTTCCAAGTCTTCCACTAAAGTTCTCCATTGTCAAATGCAGTCGGTTTTCCAACATCAAATTGTGAATGCATAAAATTCTTTATTCAAATTAATATCATGTGTACTTGGTTTTTTTAATTTTCATTTCCTAACATTCCACAATGTGTGTGTTTTTTTAAAGGAACACATAGACTAATATACTACTCCCTCCGTCCCATAATTGTTTTCACACTTTCCTTTTTCGTCCGTCCCACAATTGTTTTCACACCCTATAAATGGAAACTATTACTTTAATTTTATCCTCACAATCCAACTAATCTCATTATTTTAATAATATAACTTTACACAACACTCTACTTTTCTTAAAAGTTATGTCATCCCAGAGGTGAAAACACCTGTGGGACGGAGGGAGTATATAATAAGATATGTGATGCACGAGGTTGATATTGTCAGAAGTTAGGTTATCTTTATATAGAAATTAATTTTTTTTTTTTTTTTGTAGAAAAATTTATACAAAAGAAGAAGTCAAACAAAATGAAGAAGTGGTGTTTGTGGAGGTAGTTAATTTGCATTAGCATTCAATTAGTGCGCTTTTACCTGAAAATTGAAGGCCGTGTTTTTGGCGATTTCAGTACGCCAGAGTGACGCTTTTATGATGTTAATCACATCCTAAACAACTTCAATTGCTAATTTTTTAAATTCAGCACAATCTTTTAATTCCATAAGATTCTAAAGAAAATGTCACCATCTGTGAGAAGAGATTGAAAGTCTGAAAAAATAGACATTGGGAGAGATCAAGGCAAAGATATTGTACTCAATTTTGGATATTTTCTATCATAACTTCCTCGTACCTCGCTCATTCCTTACAAGTTATGAAAAAGATGTAGAGATATGTACATGTTTCATATCATATGCAACTGAAGCATAAGATTATCACTCCAAGTTATTTATATTAAAAAGTATAAATTAATTACATTAAAAAAATATAAATTGATTATACTGAAAAATTTAAATTGATAATCAATAATAGTATAAAATACTCAATATAATCAACCAACACTTTTCTGTATCATCAACGCACACTTTTCAATATAAACAACAATAACTATTGAATGAATACATCATGCACTAGAAATACATGAGATTTACTCTTTTACAAAATATTAGGATGTAATTTATTAAACAAATATGTTTATATCTTATAATACCTAATATACATATATATACATATGTAAATTTAAAATTTTGTATATCAATGTATATAATTCTATATTATTATCACTCAAAACTTAAACATATTTAATAATTTAATCTAATTAAATAATAAAACATCAATTTAAATTCCACTAATTTAGTACATAAGTTATAATTTATAACTTAATGTAAAACAAATGTCATGCCTCATAATAATTTTAAACAGAAATGGCCGGCTAGGGAAACCTAAAGGAGAGGTCACGACACATCTAATTCTCTTATTCTATCATTCAAAGTTGCAAACTTATAATTAAATTAAATAATAGTTATATTCCTTAAATTTTGAAAGAAATTAAAAGAAGGAGAGTAAAAGGAGTCGTTCTAATCCTAAATAAGGGCTTAAACTAGATCAGAAACAATAATCAACAGGAATAAAAGAAATTAAAAACAAAAAATAAAGGTGCAAAAGTTGTTAATGAAGATTGTAGCAAAAAAGTCGTAATTATTTCAATAGAGCTGCAAATTAAAAGTTACAGAATTTTGCAACACAAGAAAAGGAAAAGGTATACTGCTGCACTTTAGTTTTAGCTCCAAGAAAGGCCCAGGCATAACTTTGTAGAGTGTATTTACTTACCCAAAAGGGGTCTTGGTTTCATCAATAAGTTTTAACATCTTGAGGAACCTACAAATGTCCAAGAATACAAACAAAAAGAAATAAAATTACAAGCGAACAATAAACTTGTTTTTTTTTTTTTGAAAGGGAACAATAAACTTTAGAAGAGAAGAATATCCCATACAGAATAGAAGATGGAACTCACCAAAACCTTACATCAGATGCCAGTTTCTTCTGCAACTGAGTAGAACACTTATATGTAGTTCGATAACATAAAACACCTTCAGATGATTTTGTGAGCAACAAAGAAAGGCCTGAACAAATATACCCTGAGTAACCAAAGATAATCCAATTAAGGAAAGGGTATAGAAGAACAGAACTCTGAATTTTAGGGACTAAACAAATATCCAAGGATGAAAATATCGCTATCGCAAGTAATATCGCAACCTTAAATTTACGGAAATATCAATGGATATATCGATATCGCAAAAAAAATAGAAAAATAACGGAAACTTTATTAAAATTTTGGAAATTTAATATGAAATTTTAGGGATTATTATAGCATTTATTATGCATATGTTTCATTTAAGATCACAAAAAATTGACATGTTTAAAGCAAATAAATAGATAATGGACTATATAATCATTTTCTGACATTAATTAATTAATAATATAATGCATAATACAATAAAAGATGATTTGAATTACATGATACAATACATTTAGTACCAAAATGATGACCTATGGGGTTCAAATATAGAAGATGGAATCCCATCTTTGTCCAAACAATATTGGTACCAACTCATTGCATTAGAATAATCCTGCATATAGTTATGCACATGTCATTCATATGTTTCTCTATCTCTTCCAACTGTTTCACCATAGATTGGATAGTGTGCACTAACCCAATAATTTTGTTGATATGAAAATGGATGCTGAAACACATTTTGAGTATTCCAACCAAATTGTGAACTCGAATGTGTGTCAGAAGCATATGAAAGAATATACAATTTCTAAAAAAAATTATCATTTGAAAATTGTATAAAAATATAAAAAAAGAAAAAATTGCGATTTTTTATGTAGTGCGATATTTTGCGATATATCTGCGATATTTCCCAATTTTCAATTAATTTTGTACTACGAGTGAACCGATATCGATATCGATATTTTGCGATATATCCACGATACTTTGTAAAAAATACATTGTACCCCAATATCCATATCGCATACTCAAAATTTGCGATATATCTGCGATATATCCACGATATTTTTAGATATTTTCATCCTTGCAAATATCACACTTGTGCAGTCATAAAACCATGGTAGATAACTCTTACTCGATTACTATAGGAACATCTTGGAGTAGGCTTTCCTCTCCTGTTCACGTCTATGAGCAATCTACACCAGAAGGAAACGAAAGGAAGGGAGGGGGGTTGATCAGGTTGCATTACAAATATATGTAATGTGATGATTACAAAAAACTTCAAAGATGTGTCATTACCTTCTTCTTTGCAGCAGCAAGCTCCTTTTTTATACCTCCTAAAGCAAAAAAAATATAAAGTATCAGCTATAAGTTACGGAAATGCCCTAAGCACAATAATTCCAATTCATCGAGAAACTATACCTGTAAAGAAAAGGAACCTAAAAACATGCTTAAGGTCTTAGACCAGTTTATCATGGAGGGGAACATTTAAAGATAACCGTGTGTGAGGAAGCGGGTAATGAGAGAGAGAGAGAGAGAGAGAGATCTATTGCTAACCATCATTTGGTTCCAGTTCCAATGCCTTTGTAAAACTCTCAACTGCAGCATCTATATCATTCAAAGCAATGTGTGCCTGGTCAATATTTTTAGGGGTAGGGGATTGGAGTGGGGTACAAGCGTCAGTATTACAAATGTGAGACATGCAAAATAAATTTGTTGAACTGCCAAAAAAGGCATATAAATAACATATGCCAATAGTATAACTTCGTTACACTCTGAAATTCAGAGGATCATAATGAGTAAATGGATGCATATCACTGATATCAGCATACAAGCTTGAGGCCATAGAGATTTTAAAAGAACTAAATTCTTTTTCTTTTTAGGGTTCAGTTCGACAAGCTCTAAGGCTGCAAGTACTATGCTAAATAAGGAATGAAAGTATCTACATCTGGACAAACCATAACTATATTCTATAATAGTGATCCTAAATGCATAAAATTATTTGCTAGAAATTTTTTAAGATTTTGAACTGACAAACACATCTTTAAATTTAAATTAATATATTCTATATTCTTGTTCAGAAATTATAAATATATTTTTATTACAGCACTTGATATACATTGAGAAACTTAAAATAAAATTAATTTCAATTCAATTCATTCCAGAAGCTTCTGAAAACCCTTAAGCATATCTAGAAATTCTTTTAAATTATAAAGCATTCTGCAATGCACTTAAAGAAATCCAAACATTTCCAATAGTATTCATATTATTCTACATAAGATAATAGATTAAAAAGATAAATTTACAAGAGAACGATGTCCTAATGCATACAGTGTGCAATACAATTCATGAAGGACTACTAACCTGGCCCTGCCGGAACAAAGCCTTTGCATTGTTATCACCATCACGCATTGCGAAGTCCGCATCCAGAAGTGCTCCTTTCAGGTCCCCCAGTTTCAGTTTACATGCCTAGCAAAAGAATGATTGCATTTTATTAAAAATATGTAGTTGTTTATAGATAAATAGACACATTAAATCAAGAGGGAGCATTTTGATATATGGCCAAAGACTAACATTCTACCACCTCATTTCAACTTGTATAAGCAAAAGGCAATTATATTCAAATTGTACTCCAGTGTGCATCAAAATAAATCAATTATCAGATTATGTACCAAATAAGTGAACAGAAGAAGCAACAATACAATTAAGAAAACCTAACAAAGAATGTCCTTGGCCACTCGACTTCGTTGAGTACCATTCAACATACTAAAGAACTTATTAGTGTTTCAATCCAAATAAAGTAATTCAAAGATAGAAAATGTGCAATAAGGAACAGCACAAATCATAAGGTCCTACAACTTCCTCAATTGGAGTCACTTGTGGAGGAAAAAAGCTTGAACAAAATGAAAAAGTGTTACATGGTAAAGAAGTATAGGCAATCAAAATAGGATCTCACAGAACTATTGGTGAATATTTGCGCCTTCATCTTTCTCAAATATAGACTCTTATCTGCCACCAAAGACAATAGCGAGTATCAGATTCATATGCAAGAATCAGATCCCTAAACCCAGGGGATTTGGGAGCATGTAAAATGTAAATGATAGTCTTGAATGGAAGGGAAGCAGATTCCTTACCACCTTCATCGATCCCATCCTTTTCCCAGCACAAATCCAAATAGCGCAGAGCCTTCCGGTACTTCCGAAGAGCCATCTTGTAGTCTTGCTTCTGCAAACACCACACATATGGAACTTAATCGAGGCAATGGGGGACTAAGAGAGGGGAGGAGAAACAATAAGGAGAGAAGCGTTTATTACCTTAAAATGTTCATTTCCATATCCTTTTATTGATTCCACAGCTTCTATCCACCAGGTGAGCTCACTAGAATTGTCATCGAGATCAGCAGGCCAATCAGGATATGAATCTCCATCGTTGAAAAAGTTTGTTATCCCGTCATCAGCTCCCTCTGGAATTTCTCCACAATCCGCAATAATTGCATCAACAGTGGGATAATCATTTTCACCTGTAGTTATATGCTCAACGGAGCGAACAACACCCATGCCTTTGATAACCTTCCCAAATACAACGTGCTTTCCGTCCAGATGTGATGTACGAGTTGTGGTGATGAAAAACTGGGAACCATTAGTATTGGGTCCAGAATTGGCCATAGACAGCATACCCTTCCTTTCATGTTTTAATTCAAAATTTTCATCTTCAAACTTCAGCCCGTAAATGGATTCCCCTCCAGTTCCATCACCAGCAGAAATATCACCACCTTGTACCATAAAACCCTTAATGACACGATGAAAACGGGATCCCTAAAACGAATTCAAAACTACCATAAGAATCTATGCTTGAAAATAAATATTTCCTGATTCAATGACGAGGATTTCAGAGGCACGCGCAAATAACATCAGAAATACCTAAATGGAACAGAATCAACTCACGCATAAACTAACCTAAAACAAGCATATAAAAAATTCACATAACTGGTCCTACATCAGTTCTACAGGAGTTTTTTAAAAACCACCCCTATTAGGAGAACAATAATCCAAATAATATGAATGCCAAAACTGACCACAGTCTCTCTATAATTTTTGAGAATTTCAGAGATTAATTACAATCAATTAAATCAGAAAAAACAAAACCACAAACACAAACTACACAATCACCAGCCGGATACACACGCAATCACCCAGACCCCCATAGAGGCACGTGTGCCAATAACATGAATAGCGAAAAACCTTGAAATGCAGGGGAACACCGGTATTGGGACCAATGCCCTTTTCTCCGGTACAGAGAGCGCGGAAATTCTCGGCGGTTTTGGGAACTATGTCATTGTACAGTTCGACAACAACCCTCCCATCAAGCTCATCACCGATACTTATGTCCAGAAAGCAACGAGGTCTCCCACTCACCATAGTTGTTCCCTTCTCTCTCAGGGCACGCTGACTGCGTGTGTGTGTAATGCAAGTGCGAAGAGAAGAAGGCTGTGGAAGACTGATAAAATAAACCCTAAGTCCCGCTTTATATGTATTTCGAACAATTGGTGCTTTCTTCCCTCATCATTATATTTAAATTATTCTTTTGTTTTTTGTTTTTTATTTTTGGAATTGACCTTTTTTGTTTGAAATAATATAAATGCGCCATTATTGTTTTCTTTTTTCTTTTTTAAGGGTTATTCTTTTGTTTTGATTTTTTATATTTCGGAATTGACCTTTTTTATTTGAAATAATATGAATGCGCTCTAGTTTAGTACTCCCTCCACCAACAATTGTAATTTTTTATTAAAATAATCACAGATTGATACAAAAATAATACACTATTTCTTAATAAATATAAATTTTTTGCATAATAGTGTAAATATAAATTGAATAATAGAATTATTTTTTTGCATATAGTACCAATCCGAAAATAATGCTTTTTTTTGTACCATTTTGTAATTGGTCCTTTTTTATTTTATTATTTTCATCCCATCTGTTATTTTTTTATATTTATACATATATCACTTATTTATTCATATTACTCATATATTTTCTTTTTTTTCTATCATCTCATATGTAGTATATCTATATTTTACATATTTCTTAATATTTGTGTTCAAAAGCAATGAGAAGTATATATCGAATTGGAGGGAGTAATATGTTGCGGAATGCAAAATTAATAGTTTCAGTGGTATTAACAAATTAATACTTATAAAATAAAATAATTACTCCCTCAGTATGGTGATTATTATTATACTTTTTGTTTCGTTCCGTCTATTTTTATAAAATTAACAAATTTTGATTGGTTGAAAAAACCAATAAACAATATTTTTTAATACGTTCGTTAATTACAAGTATGAAGATAGATCCGGGGTGGAGTGTGTAATATTTGTTAAAAATAGTGCATGTAATAAAATTTGTTATCTTTTGAAAAAAAAAATTATTTTTTTAAATAACAATACTTAATACTTTCTCGTCTCAATTTAAATTGTTCAAATGCAAAAGACACGGATTTTAATGATAAAATTGTTTATTATTAATTATTATTAAAAGCTATAAAATTAAGAAAATATTGATCCATTCAACTTTATAAAAGAGAAGTTAATGTATTATTTCAGAGCGTATTTGGAAATATAGTGATATGAGATATAAATACGAAAATATTTGTGAGAAATTAATTTAAATAATATAGTTACTTAACTATCATTTTGGATAATGAGAAAATAAAAAAAAAGTTTCTTTTATGACTTTTGAGCAATTTAATAAAGATTGAGGGAGTATTATTAATTAGAAAATATATCAACTTTATAAAACACATGTTAAAATTAATAAGATTTTTTTTTATAGACGGTTAAATATTATTTATGATGTTCATTAACTATTGAATTATGAAATCTTTAAATTATTGAAAAAATATATAGATTTCAATGCTTTCTCTCAACTACAAGAACAGTATAACTACTATTTCAAAACACCATTGTGATTATTATTGCCTCCCACGAGTCGAACAAATAAGATTGTATCACAAGCCAGCCTCAACTAAGGAGGCTTCTCAAAATATGTGTAACTTTCAAGCAATATAATATGTATAGTCCCCTCCACTATTTTTTTTCTTTTAAAAATTATATATAAAGTTACATCGAGACTTTTTTTTAATGGATGTTGGACTATGTACAATGTATTAAAATATTGAAAAGAAATCTAAAAATATTTTTTATACTATTTAATAGAGAATACTTTATCTGTTCCTCAAAAGTATTCTCATCTTTTTTCACATTCTTTTTCAAAAAGTGCGTAAAAATAGAGTATTGAAGATGATGTATAAAATTATATTATCAAAGTAATAAAATTAGTTGAACTGAGTGTAAAAATAATAACATTTTGTGTAAGAGAGTCTCATATACAACTACTGTATGGTGCACTCATTTAACAGATAAAGTTGTTTATACTGAAAAGTTGCAGGTCGATATACTGAAAAATTGTGGATTAATATACTTAAAAGTTTACACTGTTATCGACTTTTTAGTGTAAACTTTTCAGTATATCAACCTACAACTCTTCAATGTAATAAACTGTTTCAACTGTTGAGTGAGTGCACCGTGCACGTGAGAGACTTGCTCTTTGTGTAAATATGTGAATATTATGAACTATGAAGATAAAATTAAAGTAGCTATTTTTATTTAAATGGTGTGCAAAGTGTTGCGGGAGGGACTGAAAAGAAAAATATACAAAGTGTTTAGGGATAGAGGAAGTAATTAATAATAATTGATTATAAATATTTTTCATAATACATATTTGCAAAAAGGAACATTAAATTTTTCTACATTTAAAATCAGTACATTTAATCAATGGAAAACATAAATATATTTTGTTTTTACTAATAAAACCTATTTTTAAAAATTATCATGTTTTTTATGACTTAAATTAAATGTAATTCATCATCAAACCGGCAAGATACATCTACATGCGCAATCTCACATACCATGTTCATTCATATGATCTATTCTAACAAAGAAAGCCCAAAATCAAATAACAAATATATATGTAGTAGTAATTAACATTAATACAATTAAATGTCCCCTCCCTTCTACCAAAATCCTAGCTCTGTCCCTCTAATTAAGGGACCATAAGAGTACAAGGGACTCATACTTTTCACATCAAAGACGAGCACAAAAAGGGAAAAAAGAAGATACATTCCAAGTATCAATCAAAACACATTCGAAGTTGGCCAAAGATCATTACTCTTGCATTTGCTTCAACTAATATTGCTAAACAAAACCGCGACAAAAGAATCGAGAGGAACGTGCATCAGATGACGATTCAATAGGATCATACACCATTGATTTCCATCTGCATTCCCAGTTCAAAGGAAAAAGTAACTCTAGCCTAGCATGGTTTGGTTTTCTTAACTGGAGTGAACTGGAATGGCAAGCGGCTTGCCCCGCCCCATAGTGAAACCCCTGGTGCCGTCTGGCATTCTTGGACCTTTAACAGGCTGCCCGGGAAAGGAGGTGTTGATGTGTGACGACGGAGTAGGGAGGCTGCGCGTGCTTTGGAGCTGAGGACGTTGCTTTGCCTTCCCTCGACTCTTGGACCAACTTCTTTTCAATGCACCCGAATTTTCATCCGCCTACGTACACGTAACATACTATTTAATTAGCTATGAGGATCATTATATGCACATGTGTGATCAAACTTTACTTTTTTAATCCAACACGGACCTCATTCTCGGAGTTGCTAAGGCGAGAGGCATCATCGTGCCCATCATCGTCTAAACACGCATCAAATTCTGATTTCCTGTTCTTCATAAGCACAGACTTTGGCTGCACAAATAGTTACATCTTGTCACAAATGATCATATCATGGATGTGGTGTGGTGCCAACTAAAGGCTAGTTTTGACCTACCGAGCGCTTAAGCATAACCCTCACTCGCATGCCTTTCCTCCAGTTCCTTTCATCGTTTAACTTCTCAGCCTGAATATACATAAGTTTTGTGTGAAAGTGGTTCATATCATGAATCATTTTTCAATAAGCTAATAAAGAAAGATTCACAAAAAAAATTGTGTAACATAAAATGGTTCGTATCATGAAAATGGTCTATACAATACTTTACCATATATATTTAGCAATGAACATACATAAAGCTCCGATATCCAACAAACGAAAATCAAGCATAGATACATACCGCCTTCTCTGCTGTTTCGGGGTTCTCGTACTCTACGAGGGCATGGAGCTTCAACGAAAACAGGGAAATCAGCCAATTGGTCATTTGAATGAGACTTGGAGAACTATTGCTATCATACCTACCTTATTGCTGATAACTACGTCGCCCTTGGAGGACCGTGAAGAGTTGTGCTCTTGTGGTTGGCATATACGGATTGACTTGATACTGTATATGCATAACATATGAAATGCATGAGTATGCATGAATTAGTTAGGACACCACCAAACGAAACAAAGTGCGTGTGATAACAAAAAAAAAATGTCACCTTCCCACCACGTTAAACATTTTCTCAATTTTCTGATGGGAGTGATCATCTGGTAGATTTTCAGCAATAACAGTCCTCAACTGCATGTCACAGCACAAATATCTTAATTTTTTTATTTTTACATAACATAACTAATACTCCATCCGTCCCTCTATAAACTTCTTGTTTCTTTTTGTTGTTTTGTTTAAGAAAGTGTATTATTTATTATTATATGGTGGGCCATATGTTGACTTTTGTATAAAGTAATGAAAAGTTGTGAAAAAGTAATAGGAAGTTGTGAAAAAGTAATGGGGAGTTATGAAAAATGGTATTTGTTTATTAATATATGAAATAATATTTTTGCTTTTTATGGAATGAGAAATTTATAGTGGGACATTCAAAAAAGGAAAATGAAAAACTTATAGTGGAACGGAGAGAATACTATATCATATATATATATATATATATATATATATATATATATATATACCTGCAGCTCTTCCTTTTCCTTCTCGGTGAAGGGGTGTTTGCGCCTCACCTTCTTGGCGTCATTGCTTACAATCTACACCAACACAACACAATTTAGTCACAAATTTAATTTTTTATTAGATTTTGTCCTAAATTTTTAGCAAAAATCTAATTTTAATCCCAAATTGATGTGTGCAAATTAGTACCCAGAGACCAAAATAATCAAATTTGATCTTCAAAACAATGTTTTTTCGCTTTTTATCACCAATTTGAGAGCAGAATTGGACTTTATCGAAGAAATTGAGACTAAATTTAATTAAAAAAGTAAAATTTAGAATTAAATCTATATTGTTAGAAAGTTATGGAACGATTTGTAATTTAAACTCGAAACGACGAACCAGCTTGGAAGAGGAGCGGAGGGCCAGCGCCACCATCTGGTTGGTGACGTTGAGGGATTTCAGTTTCTTTAGCGTCGAAACAAAATTTATGGGCACTGCACATTATGCCCACACATCACATACGCATGCAACATACATACATGGGAAATTGAATTTACAAATTAGCCCTCACCATAGCCTTCAGGGTCTTTGTTCATATGTTTGACCAGCGTTTCATTTGCTAGCATGCTCATGTCACTGAACATGTACTCCGCCTGTCCATCCATTCAAAATAATTTCCAATTGTTACATTTTTAAAATACTATTTTCAAATTGGTAAATTTAATTTTTTTTAACCAATTTAATGGCGTGATGAAATTAACCTGTTTGATGATCTTGTTTTTGAGCTCATCAGAGAGGGCGACGTCCTTAGGCTGATGGGGGTGGGGTTGGATGTGGGTGGAGCCCACATTGGCGTTATGCTTCGTCTGAACCAGAGGCAATGTGAGATCCTGATCGGAGACGTAAATCCAGCTGCCAGATGTGCCGTCGATCGGCTGAAAACAGGGGTAGAAATAGCCGGTGATGGGGAGTTGGGCGGGGGCGGCGATGGTGTGCGTGGGGACGAACTCCGCCGCCGCCACGTTGAACTTGAAGGAGCCGCTGCCCGTCCGCCTGTGCTCGCGCTCCTTCCCGTCTTTTTTCCGGCCGTCAAAATCCCGATCGCTCATCTGCGCCATTATTATGTTGATCACACAAACAATTGATTTAATTATTTTTTTAAAAAATAAAAAGGATTAATGGATCAAAAAGGTGGTCCCTCGACTCCTCGGATTAAGGAGTGTGGATTAATTTATGTAATGGTGGGTTTTGGTGGTGGGTGGAAGAAATTGTTGATTTGTCCTGAATTATAGATGGTGAAAGTAGAGTGACATCTTCAACATTCGACCGACATTCGTGGCCTTTCACTTTGACCAAATCCCATTTCATTGGTTTTATATGGTTATCGAGAGAATCTTGTTCTTACGCTCACTATACAATACAAATATCGAATAAATATAAATAATTACAAATTACTAGCCATAAGAATTTTTATCATTATTATTTACTTTATAAATTATTATTCTTATTATCGATTTGGATCCCCTCCATTTAATATTTCTTCCTTTCATATATATCACATATTATTATGAATTATATATTTACCCATTATAATGATAAAATTTATGGAATGTGCATTTTCAGGCCCGGTAATTTTGCAAAAAATGGGCTGGAAAATTTAAGGACGACTGAGGAAGTTATTGGCCGGCCCATATATCTTTATTGGGCTGACTCAAAAAGCCCAAATCTAATAGGACAGAGAGGTGGCCCATTGGTAATGTCAAAAGATTTTGTTACTCGCCAAGCCCAACTACGGCAGTTAAATCTCAAATAACTTATTTCTATTTACAAAAATATGATTTGAAAACTATTTTGATATATTCTTTTATTTAAATAAATACAAATCTGAATGGGTTGATGGATCCAACTGTGTTGGAGGATTATTACTATTATTAATTTTTTTGGGAGAGTAATGGGATTTTTAAGGTCATAGGCTTCTATATAGACCGACACTCTATGTTTTAAAAGCGGAAGCGGAAGTTGACCCGGCCACCTCAATATTTTGGGTCGGACCGGGTTCAACCGGGTCTAACCATTTTTAAAGCGGTTGAACCGGTGTGACATCATAAATGAATAATATATAATTATAAATATTTATATATATATTTTCTAATAAATTATATATTTTATGAATAAATTTTATTGAAATAATAAATTAAAGTTAGATATTATACTGGAGAAAGGTGGAGACTTAGAGTTGTGTTTTCAGTATGTGAAATTATATCTATTATCTAGAGTTATGAATTAAAATTAGACATTATATTATTAAATTATATTTAATATGTATTATATATATAATTAATTTAGTTAATTCTGTGTAAAAAAATACAATTTTATCAAAAAATTAGTCAAAGCGTCGTTTCGGCCGGTCCAACGAGTGACCGGTCCGACCCGGTTTTTACCGCTTTTGAGCGCTTTTCAGGCGCTTTTGAAAATGTCCGGTCCAACGTATTAAAGCGGCCCGGAGAGGTGTCCGAGTAGCGGTCGGACCGGTCCGACCGGCCGGTCCGATCCGCTTTTTAAAACACGGCCGACACTATATAACATTATTCTTTCGGACGGAGGGAGTATATACAAAAGTGCTCTAAAAAAAAAAAAAAAACTACTGAAATGACCTTTGTACCCTTCGATGGGAACCAATTCTCTACCTTATTAAGGTAAAACATTTAGAAGGAATAATATGATATGGGCACGTTCGCACTTATACATTATGGTGCATGGTATCATATTCTCTAATCACATATTAATAAAATGTCACAGAGAGAGAGAGAGAGAGAGAATTCTATTTTTGAGTGCTTTTAATTTGGGCTGCGAACTGGGGATTTTCTCTAATCAATTTAACCTTCTTCGGTTATTTTGTTCAATAACCGATTTAAAAATAATTTTAAAATTTGAGATTTTCTTTTTCTTTTAGGGCTCATTTGGTTCGTAAGATAAAAATATCTATCCGCAAAAAACATGCATATTTTTTGCGGATAGATATTTTAATCTTACGAACCAAATGAGCCCTTAGAGGTAATTTTACCCAAATACGGCTTTTGAAGGTTTGTGGTTTGATGTTTAAGTTCAAAGAATTGGTAAAATTGTGATTGCAAGTTTTTTGATGTTGATTAAATTTAGGACGAAATGTTATTTCCTCACGAGATATGAATTTAATTATCTCAAGAACAACTAAATAATATGTCAAGAAGACATTCTAATACACTAAAAAAACCAGTAATACACCAAGAGTAAATTAATAATATTCCTATAGTACTAGCTCACTAATATCTCAAAATTAAATTAACAATATTTCAATAAGTAACACTCCAAAACTAAGCTAGTAATACATGAAGAATAAGTCACTGAAAACAACTTACTAATATCTCAAGAATAAATCATTAATAGTCCAATACCAATTCACTATTATCTCAAGAACATATACACCCAAAAAATTACTTATTAATCTAAAAAATAAGTCAGTAATACCCAAAAAAATTAGTTTAAGTAATACTCAAAATATAAATCAGTAATATCTCAATTGTAAAAAGATATAGTGATGACTGTATTTTGAAAAAGTTAAAGATTTTTTTATCCATTTTTGACCCGATATATTAACCCATGAATTTTATCTATTTGAAATTTAGGTGTAAATAAGTATTTTGCATTTTATTTATGATAGCATGGATGTGACTATTTTTGCAGCTATTACCACAATTGAATACACTCTTATAAATATTTACTGCATTTAAAAATTACAAAATACAAATGTAATCGTGAAAATGCACATAATACAAATTTAAGGAGATTTTATAATGTAAAAAAGTGAAGGTAGACTGGTGGAGCGATGTCATCACACTTTTTTTAATAAAAATTTGAAATGCCTGAATTAAATACAAATTATATATATATATATAATATATATATATATATATATATTGTTTTAATCGGACGTTTGTTACAAAGTCAATTACATACACACTGTTGAATAAAACTAGCATCAATAAAAATGGGAGAAACATTAAATTATGAAAAAAAACCTTGTATGAACTCGAATTTACGGTTAAATCAGATTGTCAATTATATGTTATGTATATACTATATACACTATTATTAATATGTATATATAATTATCACTGATAAAAAATAAATTTATTTTTATAAAAAATAATATATATATATATATATATATATATAAATAACAATTAAAATAATTATACAAGTTCATGTAAACTCGGTCCTAGAACAAAACCTACACATAAATTAATATTCACACCCTAATTTTCTACACCGAGATTCCTTTTATTTCTATTAAGGTCAAAAGTGGGAATGAGATATGGAATACAAAAGTCAAGTACACCACACAAATTAGAGACATAGATTAGGATCCAAACAGGCAATTAACTAATCAATTACCTAAATAATGGTAGATTGACCCTAAACTAATTAATTAATGAATAGGCTTTACGGGAACAGATCAAGATTCTCCTCCTATGTCCAATTGTGAACCAATTGTTACACACAAATATGTATATACGCTAATTATACCGTGTAATTCAAATGCAATTTTAAAAAGTTATACAACATACTGCTGAAAAATTATATATGTTATTACTGAAAAATTTATCTTTAACGGTGTAATTTTTTTTTAATAATAATATGTGTGTCTTTTTATTAATAAATAACATAACTTTTAAAATTACACTTGAATTGCACGGAGCACCTTGTGTATAAGAGACTTACTTATGTATAACTAATGTATAACATACTTACACCCGTTCCACAAAAGTTTATAGATTTTTCTTTTCCGAAACTTATAAGCCAAAAAAAAAGTTTCATAAAAAACAACCTGACAATGTTTACATTTTTACACAAGAAGCAACATTTATTTATTTATTCATATCTCAAAATATAATTTTTTGTTTATATTATTCCATTTTTTCATTATATATGTGCTAGTCACTCCTTGCAGTTACTATGGAATACAGATACTCCATCCATCTTGTAGTAATTTATAATTTATGGGATGATTTATATAAAATAGTGATATATGAATAAATATGTGTATATATTTGTTAGTGTGCTCGTAAATTAATATTGTTTGAAACATTTGAATAAAAAAAGTGTACAAAGTCAGGAAGTGTGAGTAGTACTCCCTCCGTCCCAAAAGATATTGCGGTGTCTTTTTGACACATGATTTAAGAAAAATGTATAATAACTATATTTTTATGAATATTATATGTATGCTGTGAGAGTAGAATTTAATAAATTGTTTTTATTTTTAGACATGCAAACTAAACCAAAATAAAAAATACGCAATGTCTTTTGGAACGAGGGCAGTGATTATATATTTTGCGGTCCATGAGATTCCATCAACACAGGCAGAAGAATATTTTCACTTTTTTATTACCAAACGTTGCCTTTATTATGGAACACAGGTGTCAGGACGAACCACGGTGAATCTACGACTCAGAAATACTGCCATCCATTTTATTCGATACTCTATTCGAAACTGATTACCTTTTTCTTTTCACATTTCATTATTTAAAGCTTATTTATAAAAACTTGGAAAGATTTTGAATTGATAGACGACGTGGTGAAATACTTTAAAAAAAAAATACATAAAAGAAACTAACAATTTTATATTTCCTAATAATAAAAATTATAAAACAAGAATCATGAAATAATAATAAAACAATGTTCAAACTAAAAGGCTTAATTAATAAAATATACTATAATATCAATATATTCGGACCATTTAAATCCATTTATATTCACTTGTAAATTAATTAAAAAAAAGTATGGTCTGTGACAAATATTAAATTCTGGAATAGTATAGTCACAACTAATTGATGAATGCTAATTAAGTGGCACTGTGGCAGACAAATAATAGAAACAACAAAATCTTGCTAATATCTAATCTTAGATGAGTAGGAATCTTGTCGGTTCATCAACTTTCTTCAATAGTTTTAAATAATCTTTTTTTTTTTTTTCAAATTAGTCACACATCATTAATCTATTATATTTCATTTCCAATTTAATAAGTACAAGAAGACGACTATTCATTTTGATTAGGTGGCTTTATTACAATTATTGATTTCACAAATTAACTATATACTCTTTTAATTTTTTCGTATTAATTTCAATGTTAATACTTACAATAATATTTTATTCTACCATGCTACTATTTTATGTATAAAATATATTTTTCTTAAAAAATATATTGTTTCATTGGGTCCAAATCCGACATGCCGGATGGGTGATATTTCATATTAGGCTTAACAAACAAATGGACGGTGATGTACTTAATTACTACATGACTTTCTGGTACACAAAAAGCTATTGTTTGGTTGTCTTTGCCCAATCTTGAAAGCCATCTCTATTTTCATGTCTTCCACCGTAATATTCTCTTCATTCTTCATAATAAAGGTACACATAACTTAATACTAATATATACCCTCGAATCCCCCCGTCCGCCCCCCCCCCCCCCCCCCCTCCACCCAAACTCTTCTACTCCCTCCGTCCATTGATAAATGGTCCACGTTACCTTGAATCTTGTGTTGTACATGTGAATCGGATGCAGTGCAGTACATTCGACTCACACAATTAGTGTCATTTAATTCATGTGACGGACCAATTGAGTGAACTTTACGCAAGAATTTCATGAACGGGCTTAACTTGAAGTTTCTCATGTTAAAAAGAAAACTATGTAATCCATCAGAATACAAACAACAAGAGCCGGAGATTAATCTGATCCTGCAAAAATCTCACACACACTTGGTCAACATCATTTCTATGTTATTATACATTCAAAAGATTGTGATGATCAAAGTCCTCCAATCAATGTATCTCATTATATCTGCAAAACTCAATCTGTGTTTCCTCCTATACATCATTCTCTCTCCCTCCCACAAAAGCGTTTGTTAGTCTTCCAGCTATGGCTCTCCAGTTTCTCGTCATCCTCGTCTTCCATGCTATCATCACCTCCGGTGACAGAAGTGGCCCGAGACGAACCGGTGGTTAAGTGAAGAGGGCCTTGAGGTGAACTGGACTGAGAATTACTCTGCTTGGAGGACTCAACACATTGTTCTTGTGACATCCATAAACCTCCAACACCACCACCGCCGCTGCTGCCAGTTACTGCAGGAGGAACTCGTCTTGTGTGAAGCCGGTATTTCTGAAACAATGTGAGGCGAATTAATAACTTAACCATCAATTATTGGTCTTAGATGAATCAAATTAGTGAGAAGAGAGCAAATGTTAGGTGACTCTACTTGTAAATGACTCTTCACTTCGTCGTTTGTCAGACCGTCGACTTGCATAAGCTCTCTGATCTGCTTAGGAGTAGCAGCTGCAAATCATACACCAAAATCGAATCAGATAAGCAACAAGAAAAGGGTCCCCTTTGGATCTATAAGCATAAAAGGGCTCATTCAAACAAGCAAAATATATACTCCAACGTTTTGAGACAAGATGGGAGGAACAAAGAATCTAGTGTGAGCAAACAATATTCCTAAAACCTAAATCATTGGTTGACTTAAAAAGTATTAAAAGCAATTCAAGAAACAAATACAAACACCATAATCACCACAACCCCTAATCTACCTTACAAAAATTCCAAGCAAAAGGTGAAGATTTTGGAAATCAAACCTTGAGCACCACCAAGTTGTTGGAGGGCACTGACAAACCGGCGATGCAATTCCTGAGACCAACACCGCCTTTGCTTCCGACCAGTGTGCTGCTGTTCGGCCTTGAAACTCGACTGACCATTAGATATAGATAATGAACCTGATCTGCTAGAGCTAGATTTCGAGCTTAAACCATTACAATAACTCTCCTCCTTCAAATTCTTGATATCCGGCGTCCGAAGCGAAAGGGATGTTACTCCGGGCATTTCGCCGCCTTCTTCTTTTCCGATCACCGGAAATTTCTTACAATCCTTGGAAGGGGCAAATGCTCTGTTTTTACCGCTCTGGAACAAATCGTCACTCATTGGTGGACTGACTACTTCTACCTTTCTCTGTTCCCATGAAAAAAAAAAAATTATTCAATAATCAAAATTAGCAAAACCCTTTTGTAGAAGTAAAACAATTTTGCATTCTTCTGTTACCTTTTCTTCGATATCTATATGAAGATGATTTCGAGTATCATCGGAGTTCCATAGCTGGACAGAGCTCATCCAACTCATCTTCTCTCTGCTGTTGATGATTTCTTTCTCTTTAGCAACTTCAATTTTGTCATCCTTTTTATCCGGGCTCTTTATCTTCAAAGGTATGAATTCTTCCAACACTGGTTTCGATTTTAATTTCTTGCACCGCACTATTTCTTCTTTAATTGTCGCAATTGCTGCAATAAAATCAATAACTCAGTAATTTAAAAAAAAAATCACAAAATCCATTTCTCTTAGGAAAAAATTCAGTAATCAATTAGGGCAAAATGAAAGAAACTGACCATCATCAAGAAGAAGCATCGAAAGGGGTAGCTCGCGTTTGAAGGCATCAATCTTTTTCATCTCATCTTGCAACCTATCAAAGTAATCATTGAGCTTCAAAAGCTTATCAGAAACGTCGCCGGTCCTCGAAACTTCAGCAAGAAACTCGCCGGTTGATCTTCGAATCGAAGGCTCCGATGAAAGAGTACAATCTAAGGTGAGGTCCGATTGAATTAAGGATCCCATTTTGGGGCAGATCTCGATGGCTGTGCGATGATGATGATATATACAAGGGGGTAATGTGAAGTGAGAATTGTAGAGAGAGAAAGAGTTGATGATGGAATAAGAAAGGGGGAGAAGATTCTGTTGAACAACGCCGAGTTTTGACAGAGAAGATGCCTCTCTCTCTCTCTATTTTGTGTGTGGATAATTAAATAATACGTGAGAAAATGGGAAGTGTCTTTTTCAGACCGTCGCGTATTTCATCTCCATCCTCCTTATCTATTTGCCCTCTCTCTGGCTCTCCCATTACATTAACAAAAGAGTAAAAAATATATTTGGTGAAATACACTTGTAATATCTCCATTTCTAAATTATATATTGAGTGGTTCTCTTCTGAACTCGAGTTCACGTGAACTTGTATCACTATTATTCATATATTATCACTGTTATAAAAATATATTTGATTTTTAAACAGTGATAATATATATACATAATAGTGATAGTGAACATACATAATAATGATGTATAGTATATACACTTGACAGTAACAATTGATAAATCCGAATTCACTGTGAACTCGGGTTATATATATATATATATATATATATATATATGTTTTATATGAAAATATTTTATGATAAATTTATTATTAAATAATTTAATATTTAATTAAGTGTATTAAAATATTTATCAGGGGTATCAAAAGTTGAGTTCAATAAAATTTATGACAGTTATAACATAATATAATTTGACCCAAATTTTGGATAATTCTGATGAGATTTTAGATATATCTATTCAAATATTTGATATTTTAAAATTGATTCATGGTAAGCTTATCATTTACCATTTTCATAAAATTTTTACCACATTTATTTTAATTTGCCTCATAAATTTTTTACATATTTTTAAAATAAAAATATCTTTTTAATCTATATTTTTACACGTTTTTATTAAATATTATATTACTAAAACACCGTACTCCCTCTATTCCAAAACTACTTTTATAATTGTCCTGACATGCGAACTAAGAAAAAAAGTATGTGAGTGTAAAGTTAAATAATAAAATAAGAAAAATATATTTTATTAATTTTTGTAAATGTAAATTATTTTATTTTTAAATGTGTCAAAGTAGGGTTGAGATGTCTAAATAAAATAAATATAAAAGTAATCTTGGAACGAATAGAGTAATATGTTGAAGCATGAAAGTAATAATGTTTTTAGGTGAAAGGTACAAATGTGTTGTTTTCCTAGCCTAACTCATAAAAAGAAAAATTATAAAATTATTCAAAACAATGACATTATTTATAAACTAATTCAGTGCAAAATATAAATTATAAAAAAAATTATGAAAATATCTTTAATTAATTTATAAATATAATTTTTTAAAATTAAAATGTAAATTTTTCTTGATAAGGTTAGTCAATAAATAGATTAGTATAATAATTAATTATAGATAATATCATAAAAAAGATGGGATAATGAGGATAATTCCACTTAGGGATAGATAAAGACAATATAAATGACGACTTACTTTAACACATAAAAAAATTAAAAATACACGTTGAAAGAGAAAAATAAAATAAGACTTTTATAATTATAGGATATGAAAATTAATAAAATTTAGGGGCTTGGAAATTTCTTTAACTCACAACATGAAATTTTAAAAGTGATTTATTTAAAACATACAAATTTGAAGATCGTACTTGACAATTTTATAATTTTAAATTATAAAAATATATATTTATAGTTTAAAATGATGTTCTTATGTAATCAATTTTATCTTGCAACTGATTTGTATTTTTATGTGAATTTTAAATAATATTATTTATTTTATTAAAAGCTTTTATTATAATGTAATAACCATAAACCATCCTTATGATGCAATTGATATACATAATTAATGACAATTCTACAGAATTATAATATATATATATATATATATATATATATATATATATATATATATGAGGTGTATTTTTGGTTTGACAGCACACATGTTCATGAATTATGACAAAAAAAAAAAAATCAATGTCAAGGACAATCCACATATGGCACAATAAATGTAAACCCACGCGTTTAATTTTTCTCCTTGCCTTTATATTTAGCTTCATTAAAAAAAAAAAAAGAGAAATACAAGCCAATCATTGTAAAAGACAAAAACTTATACGAATCTAAATTCACCATAAATTTAATTTTATCAATTATCACAGATATTTATATATATATAAATAATGGGCAAGATTTTATTGAGATATCGCACTAAAAACATGTCATATTGTGAAATCATATTTACTTATTAGAGACTACATCCTTGGATAAATGGCTCAGAAAATAATTAAAGGGTCACTTATATATTGATTTTAAAAATAATTATATTTATAGATGGATTCACAAATTTTATATAGAAGTATTTTTTTTTCTACACGGAAGTATTATTCTTTTTTGCATATAATCAATTTATAATTAATATTAATTTTATGAATTATTTTATAATTTTTTTATAATTAAAAGAGGGAATATATTAATTTATAGAGGGAATATAAAAATGCGTAGAAGAGAAGAATGTGGTGTGACATTTGGTGAGGCACAGATAATGCGTGTGGTACAACCAATCTGGTTTTAGAGATAAGGAATCTGGTTGTGGCACAAATGCTCCATTGCTCACCTCTCCTCTAACTTAGAAAGCGAAACTGGTGAGAGAAAAAGATTCCCCCCTTTATTATTATTATTTTTTTTTATATTTTTTTTCTTTTTAAATCCAAACTAAATAAAATAAAATAAAGGATACGAGATTGTGATTGGTAGGGATGACAACGGGGCGGGTCTGGAACGGGTTTGACCTGTTCCAGGACCCGCCCCGCCAAGAATTTTTAGGACCCAAGACCCGCCACGCCCCGCCTCAATTTGAAGTTGGACCCGCTCCGCCCCGTCCCACAAACCCGGCGGGTTTTACCCGCCCCGACCCGCCTACCCTTCTAATTTTTTATTTTATTTTATTTTTATCATACATATCAAATGCATTACACAAAATATATTAAATTTTAAATTTTAACATCAATATGCGTATGAATGATTTAAACAACAATAAATATGCAAAATAATGTACTTCAAGTTTCAACTTATTAACTCTAAATATTTAAAATCACACGTATATTGTTCATTGAAATTAAAATAATAATAAAAATTTTATGAACCCTAATTTGTACAATTTTTGCTTATGACGTTATTAACATATCTAATCTAATAATTTAATGAATATGTTAATTAATAGCCTAATTTTTATATATTTAATTAACATATATATATATATATATATATATATATATATACGGGCGGGTTTGGGGCGAGTCCACCTAATACCAAGACCCGTCCCAAACCCGGCGGATTTTTGGTCAAACGGGTCCAAACCCGCCCCGTGACCCGTTTGACCTGGTTTTCCCGTACGGGGCGGGTTCATTGCGGGTCCGAATTTGAACCCGCCCCATTGCCATCCCTAGTGATTGGTGTTGCTGGTGCATGAGAGCGGGATTGAACTCAGAACATCGAGCAAGTTTAAGTTTTGATACCATAAAATATTATGTCTCATTTGAAATATAAAATTATAAATATTATTTTATTTATTTAATTTTAAAAAAAATATTTTCAATATTTCAAAAATTAACTTTATATAGTAAATATCACTTCTTAAAATTCTTGAAAATATAGCAATAAATTTGAGAAAGAGATTGTCAAGTTTTTATTTTATAAGAATTGTCATATAATATATAATTTTTTTAAATACGATCGTATAATTGTGTGTAATTGTATGTAAAGGTTACAGTATCACTGATTATACATTTATACAAATAATTTAAGAGTAATTATAAGATATTTTTTG
>JAPKLY010000014.1:264325-382185 GCA_026898435.1 Prunella vulgaris | reverse complement strand
ATAATGTTTCAATTTAGTCTCGTAACAATTCAAATCTAACTAAATTAGTCCCATAACTATGTAATGTTTCAATTAATCCCATAACAATTCAAATCTAACCAAATTAGTTCCAAATTTGTTTATGTCATTTCTGGCAATTTGAGACTAATTTGGTTAGATTTGAATTGTTATGAGACTAAATTGAAATATTACAGAGTTATGGGACTAATTTGGTAAAATTTGAATTGTTATGAGACTAAATTGAAATATTACATAGTTATGAGATCAAATAAAAAAATGAAAAAGTTATGGGATAATTTTGGTATTAATCTCAGCGTGTATATGCTGATTCTGCGATTTTACAATCAAAGTTGATATTAATACTTAAGATGTTTTGTATTTGTGATGCACGACCCAAAATATACTTTATTAAGTTTTGAACATAATACTTTATTCGTTTAATTTTATAGTCCTTTTTTATGCATGTTTTTTTTTTTTTTAATCACATGTTAAAAAATAACGAATATTGTGACAACAATATCCATTAAATTATTGGAGCATTATATATTTTACAATATCTCCTAATACATTTGAACATGAGTAGGTATTATGTGAGTAATACTCACTGTAATAATTTCATGAACGACATATTTTATTTCACGCAGTAACACACATTTCGGTGTGTAATGTTAATTCATATGCAGTGTAGTGTTAGTTCATATACAGTGTGGATACATGTGGTGTTAATTCATATATAGTGTAGTGTTAATTTATATACATTGTCGTGTTAGTTCACATACAATATTTTACGTCATTTATCTACAAAATAATCAAATTTCAAAATACTTAAAATAAATTGTTGTTCACCATAAAATTTACTGTGTATATCATTCACATAATAGGCCTTTGAACATATGACAAAAGGTAAAGTATCGTATATACAATTTTCATGATATGAATCATTTTGTAATATACAATTTATTTTTATGGGCTTTTTTATTTATTTTATTAAAAAGTAATTTTTAATATAAATCACTTTCACACAAAATATATTCATATAAAAAATAATTAAAAAGTATGATCAGTAAAATTAGATTGAGAAAGTATTTTATTTTAAGCTAATTGAATATTTGTGGTGATTTAAAAGTTCTTTTCTTGCCTACATGCAGTTTAAAATGAATTCTCAATAAATTAAAAGAAAATTAATTAATTAAAAAAAAAAAAAGTAAATAAAAGAACCTTGTGATATATCATTATCAACATGGCTCCATAATACTCACACTAATCCTAAAATTTGCACTACTCAAATTTTACAGAAAAATTTGCACATTTAAAATCTTTTACATAGTTTAAAAAATATATTCGTAATAAAATAATATATATATATATATATATATATATATATATATATATAATTACCAATATAGCTCCATATTACTCCCACTATCCAAAAAGATTTGAACTCCTAATTACAAGGTTTTAAAATACTCCCTCCGTCCCTTTAATCTTTATAAATTGCTCATATTTTTTTAGCACGAGTATTAAAAAATTTATAAAAATATTAATATAATACATGTGATGTGATAGAGAAAAGTAAAAAAATAATGAAAATAGTGTAAAAAGTATTGAAAATAATAATAAAGAAATGAATAATAGTTTCATAAAAAAAATAAAAAAACAAATAAGTAACATATAGTGAGACGGACGAAAATGACAAAATGAACAACTTATAATGGAACGGAGAGAGTATATATATATTTTTAAATATATGTATAATTTGTGAGCATATATATATATATCAATTCATAGTGTGCAATTTTATATGTATCTAAATTGGGTGCAAAAATTCCTTATAATATAAATATGAGTGAGTCTTGTGCACCAGATGCATTGTGCAAAAGTATATTTTAAAAAATTTAACTGAAAATTTATATCATTAAAAATATATTTTCCCGTAATAATATATATAATTTTTTAATAGTATTTTATATAATTTTTAAAAAATAAATTTAAATCACACGGTGCACATAATGCATACAAAATTAAGTCGGCCACAAGATTCAGAGATTTAATCATTGTGATGAAGTGGGATCCAAAGCATGGGATTGGGAGGGAATATAGTATAGTATAGATACCTAAAAATGAATTTGGGGGTTTGAGCACAACCAAACACTCACCACCAATTAAAAGCATCTTTCACGTGTTCACGAGAGTGAAACCCCATCTCTCAGGGTATCTTTTCCTTCTATTATTGCCCACTGCTCATTCTTTCTAACCATGGATTGTGCAATATTTAATGTTATTAATTTATATTCAAAATCCACAACCACCGACCCCCCCTGCATATAGGAATTAATACCAAAATTATCTCATAACTTTTTCACTTTTTCGATTTGATTATATAATTATATAATATTTCAATTTAATCTCATAACTATTTAATATTTCAATTTAGTCCTATAACAATTCAAATCTAATCAAATTAGTCCTAAATTGCCGGAAATGACATAAACAACGTCGTTTTACTCACGTGTCGTGTGAACCAATTCCGTCGGAAAATATAACACGTGACCGGCACGTGAGTAAAACGATGTCGTTTTATGTTATTTCCGGCGATTTGAGACTATTTTAATTAGATTTGAATTATTATGGGACTAAATTGAAACATTAAATAGTTATGGAATTTTATTGAAAGATTATATAGTTATGAGATCAAATCGAAAAAGTGAAAAAGTTACGAGAGGATTTTGTTATTCATCTCTAATATATACTCCCTCCGTCCACGATAAATGGTCCACGTTGCCTTAAATGATCGTCCTCAATAAATGGTCTACTTACTTAAAATGGAAAACTTACAATCATTATTTTCATTTTTTATACACATATACTCACTTTTACACATCACATCAAGTATTTTTTTTAATAATTAAATATATTTCTATACTAATACACTCACTTTTACACATCAACATCTACTTTTCTTAATAACCGTGCACAACAAGGGTAGTCCAATTTTCATGGACGGAGGGAGTATATGAGAGTGCTTTCATGATGACTTGCATCCTCTCTCATTCATCATCATCATCATCATCATCATCATCATCATCATGTAGAACCTTTGTTGGTGTTCTCAAGGGCATAATTGTCATTTCAAATCCTTGTCTACTTTATGGAAGTTGTTGGTATGGTTTGAAGCTCTTGCAAGAAAAGTAATCTTTTTGTTGGGCCCTCGAAACAGCCTGATGCACTGTTTGTTTGTTTTGGGTACACATTTTGGATCTCTTTTTTCTCGTGTAATTGATTCCTTCAACGATTTCAACTCTTGTTGAAGAAGCCTCGTGCTTTCTCTTGTCCTTTGAATTTCACCAATTATTCCACCTTTGTATTGATTGGGAGCATGCATTTACCATAGCTATTGTAATTATGTGAAAAGTTCCCTAATCTAGGGTCTCACACTTATTAAATTAAGGGGTATTTGGTATAATAGTAAGAAATGAAAAGAGTATAGGAATGAGTATGGAATGACAGTCATAATTCTCAAATAGCTGAACTATGCTAAATTCCTAATTTATAGAAGTCAACCTTATATCTCTCCTATTCGATCCCAAAGAGAATCGATTATTAATATTTCTGATAACTAATTATATGCGATCTTTTAAAGATAATTAGTATAATGTTTTTTTAAATACTTATTTATAATAGTTTCTTTTATTATCGGACATATGATATATTATTATAGATTGGAATAACAACCACCATAATCGTAACCACAATCTTCGTGGATGAAAATAAAATTTTCCTCCGCGCATTTTCAAGACCTCAAAATTTTAAGTAATAAAATTCTAGAAAATATCACAAAATTGATACTAATTACAAATTGATTCTGTGCAGAAAAAAAGTTATGATTATGTAAAAAAAAATTATATTTATATATAAATATTTTGAATTAATTTATAAATATAATAATTTTTTTTAAAAATAATATGCAAATAGCCCAAAATTCTAACCACTCAAACAATCCATATTTGACCATTATATCTGAATTTTACATAAATATTATAAGCTATTCAATTCATTTAAGAACATAAATTAAAAATATGAACAATTGATCGAGCATAGGACAGGGTAAGTTTAGAAAGAAAAACATGTTTTTCACATTATTAATCTAAAGACGAATTCAAAAAAAAATTCTATATATTAAATTGGATATATATTTTCTAAAAATCAGTATTTAAATAAAATAATATATTATATATAAAAAATTTATTTTTTTAACAGTATATATATAATTTGGAGTTAAAGTGAAATTATCCGCAGGGTGGATGATGAAATGAAATAGAGATTCTTCATAGTTAAAAAAAAAAAAAGATAAAAATGGAAAATGAGTAAATGGCTTAGTGGAGCAAGTTTGATGGTGGGCCCGCAGAGAAACATGTCTATCTGCTGCTGATGGTGGAAGAATCGGGTCGCCGCATATCCAACGGCGGTGCTTTCTACTACCCTCACTATTTGTGGGCCCACCTATCTATCACGATATCACACACAAACAACATTCTATAAATAACACCTCTGCTCTTCTAAATAAAAAAGTTTGTACTATTTTATTTCTTCAAATTGTTTTGTTTTGCTTTTTTGGAAACTCCACTGCTCTCAAGTAAAAGATATTGTACGGTTTTTTTAATATTTTTTTAGCATTATCAACATAAAAAATTATTAATTCTAGATACATTTAATAGGGAAAGTTGTATTTTATCTTTTTATCTGACAAAATACAAATTGTTCCTACAATTTAGGACAACTATTTGCATTTACTCTATTTAATAAATAAGTTGTTCAGCTAACAGCAAAATGAGAATTTTAAATGTATCGAATGTTGCAGTGATAATTTAATTAAATTTAAATCTTAAGAAATTTACTCTAGTTAGAAAAATATTAGTAGTACTCTATCTTTATGAATAAATATCAAGGTCGTAGAAGTCGGAAATCGGGCGACCGCCTAAGCGCCGTCTAACTCGATTTCTTCATCACGTTAAATATATTAAGTCACAGTACCAAAAGAAAAAGTCAATGCCGTAACAGTTTGCTTGCATCATAGAACACTGTTTATTGTGGAGTAATACTTTTTCCCAAAAAATCTTTTATTCATTTGATATTTTAATAAATATTGGTTAAGTTGAATATTATTTGTACCAATATGATTGTGCAATCAGCGTTACTATTTACTTTTCTCAAATTTCATAAAAGATCTATTTATTTTTCAATGGACCAAACACGACCCAAAGAAAATCGATACGAAATATTTTTTTATGGATTAATCTTGTATGCACCAGTTACACGGTGCAACTCAAGTTCATTTTTAAAAAGTTAAACAGTTTATTACTGAAAAGTTAAACTATAAAAGATACACTTTTCAGTAATAAATTGTTTAATTTTTTAAAAATGAACTAGAGTTGCACCATGTAACTGGTGCACAGGAGACTTACTCCTTTTTTATAAATGCATTATTTAAAGAAAATTATGAAAAATAATAAGAAAATCACGCACAATAAATGGAGATTCATCCCAATAATGACGTCAAGAAATATCTCTATAATTTTTTCCCTGTAATTTCAACGTGGCTTTAGTGCTTTGTTTGCAAAGTACAATTGCCATTTTGCTATCACATTCTTCATTTGCTGCTGAATAATATATTATACATTCATTAAAAGCAATAATACTAATTATGACTTTTTTTCATAATTGCGTTTTTTTTAGATATAGTATAATTCATAATCGATTGGTCCTAATAATTGACGACAATTTTGTTTTAAATTAATAGATAAAGAGATAGTAAGATTAAAGCTTATCACACAAGCTCAATTATCATGATAGCCTATCATATTTTTACTCATATCATTTGATATGTCTCAACGTTTACCAGACACACTCATGATCAGCTTATCAGATATAGATGTCACGTTAAAATATTTTATGAGCGAAACTTGATATAATAATAACAATATTAACGCAATACTTTTAGGGAGTGTTTGGTTGCTTAGATGAGATAGATTGAGTAGGATAGAATTTTAATGAATTGTATTGATTGCAATCCTACTTTTAAAATAATGTCTTTGATATTTATAATTGTATTCTTAAATTTAATCCGATGTAATAGTTATGATCAAGTTATCCATTTCTCGTAAGATTAAATTGAATTCGAACATCGGGCCAGGATTTAATCTTGGGCTCAAATCTTAAAAACCAAACACCATTTTATTTAGGATTAGAGATTTAATCCGCCCTAATCCATGAAACAAAACACGAATATAGTAATTTTCACATCAACATTTTACAAAATAAAGTAAAATGCCCAGCTCAAAACCTCAGGAAAAGCATAATAATATACCCCAAAAAGAAAAAAGGCTTAGAAAAACAAAACAAAAGTACAAGGGTCAAACAAATTTGAAGTAGTTTATAAAATTGCAACAAAAATGAGATAAATCTTTATGTATACAAGACAGCGGTGAAGTTCTTCAGCAAACAAGGAATTTGGAAACAATTATAAATAATTCACTGCTTATATGATATTAAGGTTTTTGTTTTTTTCTAAATACCACACTTATTGATTATCCAACTAATAATACTCCCTCCGTCCCATACTTATTGCTACATTTACTGTTCGACGCGAATTTTAATAATTGTGAATTGTTTATTATGTAAAAGATGTTACTCAAAAGGGAATAATGAGTTGTGTGAGTAGTTTACTAAGTGTTGAACAAACAGTTATCAACAGCGCAAAATCATAACATTACATTTAACAAAATCAACATACTATCATTACGGGAAGAGAGGTACTGAAAGGAGGCCCGTGTGCTCTGGAATTCCCATCATCAAGTTAAGGTTTTGTAGGGCTTGGCCGGAGGCTCCCTTAACCAGATTATCGATCTGCATTGCATCAAAGAGTTCGGCCAAAATAAAGGTTTCTGATAAGTCGAATAGAGAATGAATCATCTGATCTCAAGGCAAAATACACTTACAACAGAGATAATTATTGCTCGTCCAGGTATTCGGTCAGGAAACACATTTATCAAGCAATAATTGGACCCTCTAACATGCCGAGTATGAGGAACTTGGTTCTTTTCCAACAAAACAACAAATTCTTCTTTCTGTAGCATGGGGGATGAAATTAGTGGATCACCACATCTCATTGATAAAAGATGAAAGAATAGATTCTGTTGTGAAAGAATAAAGCTTCTTACAATAAATAGGTAGATCAAAGGTTGAAGATCACTAACCTCGTAGAAGTGACTTAAATGCTGATATAGATCCTCAGTAGATGTTCCAGGGGACATCTCCACATATATAGTTGATTGCATACCGCGGCTCTGGAAAAAAATTATAATTAGTATAGATATAAATAATTTAGGTTAGTATTGAAATTCGTAAATGTTGAAGCAGGCAGACCATTGGCATTAAGTGTGGCGTGAAGCTGACGGTAACTTTTGATTTTGCTGCTTCAGATAATCCTTGCTCTATTTCAGGCACTGTAAATCACCAATGGAACAAATTACTTTAATTAGTCTGAAAATGATGATCAAAACATGCTAATCTTCAACATAAAAAATTAGGTTAGAATCCTCGTATTTTTATCTACAGACCATGACGATGCCTGGTTATGCCATAAGAATGAATTCCTTCAGCTATTTCTGTGTACAAATTGGTCTCCTTGGCCCCACGGCCTGCATTAAGTGCCGACATATTAATCACCCACAAGCAAGTAGCGTACAATCAAATGTTATCTTTAGCAAAAGGCAGCAGAGAGACGGGGTTTTATCGAACCTGCTCCACTGACACCAGATTTTGAGTCGATAATAATATTCTCAACTTGAATGAGATTAGCCTGTAAAAACACAAAGAAAAGAGACCAGCATTAGAGCTACTATTGTGTAGCTTATGGCAAAAGCCATCCTATGCATTTGATCCGAAGTTCAACGTCATCCTTTTTCAAAAGGAAACCAATATCTCTTATATCAAGCCCCTTCAGCAAGTAAAATATGATTTTTTTTTTAATCAGGAAAAGGAGTGATTAAGTATAAAAAAAACTGTTTCTAGGTTATTTATTTTATACGTAAGCTTCCAATTAACTGACGTTCTAAAGAAATAACAAAGACGCAAAACACAATCCAGTGATGCTCTGTTCCCTATAAAAAAAACTAATTTTCAGCTGTTCAGGCAATTGGTTTCAATATTTTACATGGCCATAAAACATTTGAGTTTATGACCTTGTCAGGACTAAGAAACAAAGTACATAAAGGCCCGTTATAGATATAGAGATACAGGCAACCTTAATCAATGGGATAAGCGGAAGCTGAATAGAAGTTGGATAACAGCCAGGATTTGCAACTAGGCGTGAACTTCGAATCTCAGGTCTCGATACTTCAGTTAAGCCATATACAGCTTCTTTCTGCATTTGCAAGCACATAAGACCAAAGTTTCATAGCTCCAATGTTTAATACATGCTTAAAAGTTAAAGCACAGAACCTCATCAACATTTGATGTTCATCAATTAGTTAGGACAAAGAAGAAAACCACAACCTGTAATTCGAGTGCGCTATGAGGCTGACCATACCATTCCTCGTATTCACCAACATCTCTAAGTCGAAAGTCCTACACAGCCATTAATTTGGAGAACAGAGTTAGAATGCAAGACCACATTCATGAGTATCTGAATTTGGAGAAGAAAGAAAAGTGGTGGAGAAGAAGAAAATACCGCAGATAGATCAATGATTTTCAAACTACTTGGAAGACTTTTGATTATTTCCTGTCAAAACAGTAAATTTATTCCCCTTGTGTGAATAGAAGTAGTCATGAATCTACACACTAGATATATAAACAGGACAAGAAAATGAAAGCTAAGAACTGATTCCAGCCGAAATAAACTCATAATTTGAGATTGTAGTAGAGGTGGTGAAGAGATTAAAAATAAACCTGAGTTGTCCCATGAGGCAAACAACAGAACACAGCATCCACAGTGGAAAAATCCGCATCCTTAACAGCAACCATATCAGGCAAATCCTGTGCAGTCTCATTCAATCGAAATTTTAGGCACAGTTTAAGAACAACAGAAAAGCTAATGGAAAACCTGAGATATTCGATCATGGAGCATAATAAAGAAGTCAATGAGATTACAACATTTTAGTAAAAGAAAATTATGTTTGCAATTTTCATTCAGAAATATGATACATTGTACGTACTTGCTTAACCAAATGAGGAAACACTAATCCAACAGATTGACCAGCTTTCCTATCTGCAGTCATCAGCGTTATTTTGTAATTCGGATGATTTGCAAGCAGCCTAATTATCTGCAACCCAAGAGCAATCCATTTAAGCTAGAAATTAGGGAAATCAAATCAAATAGCATAATCTCCATAAAATAAAAGCAATTCTTATGAAATAAATTAATTTTAGCCTTAAAGAATACTCAAACACATGCATCTATTAACTGAAAGATATTAGACCACAACAATGAGAGCACGGCAAAAACATGATTATTGCAGTTAGAAAAAACATAGTAATTCTTAAAAATGTACCACTAATAACCCATTAAAAACTAAAAGAGATAAAGCACAAAAAAGCTACCTCAGAACCAGTGTAGCCACTGGCCCCAAGCACACCAATTCTAAACTTTTCAGATTTATGGGCTGTAATTTCTTCAATCTGCGAGTTCCCTGGAGCAGAAGTAGCAACAGAAGCTCTAACAAAATGCTTCTTAAACATTGAACTCTTGACTTCATCCTACAAACAATAATTTATTAGATCGACTTTTCATCAATAATCACCCAAAAAAAACCATTGAACTCAATGTACACCAACAAACTCAAACCGATTTCATATTACTGAAAGAAAATAAATAAAGAGCAATGGTACAACTCAAGTGATAAGTATATTTACCTGGTGTTTGACAAAACAACCTCGAACGCTGCCGATTGAATGTAAAGATGACAACGAACCCATCTAACAAGGTTTTCCGATAAAAGAGGCGGAAATTTGAAAAAGAGAAAAGGAAGTGAAGAAAATTAAGAGCTGCTGTAGCTTGATTCTGCTCGAGTAGGCAACAATGGCGCCGAAGGTCCCGTTATGCTGTGCCTCTGTTTTCTCTTCAGGGGTTTCGCCAAGTAGTAGTGCTTCGACACACTAAAGTCGCATTTGCGATTTTACTTGGAACAGGAATTAGTAGCGATTTCGGAGTATAAATTTACTACTATGTTTTTATGGGAATAAAACGAAATAAATTCAAGAAAGTGACACTGTTTATAAATGAGTTTTGACTATAAATAAATATAAGAGTTAATTCCATAAAAATGCATCACCTTTTACTCAACTTTCAATTTAATCCTGAGCTTCACGATTATTATAAAAAATCTGAATCTTTTAAATAATTTTAATTCGATACATGTTTTTTATTTTCAGTCAGCAATTGATGACGTGTCTCGCTGGAGCGCGTGAAAGATTGTCACGCTGGTGTAAGCAAATGAATTTTGCTTACCCAATTAAATAATTACACGTGTATAAATTAAATAAATATCAAACATATATTACTATTTTAATTTTGAGGATTTATCAAATTAATTCTCTAATTAAATAGTAAATGATATTTATTGTACACGGTACAAGTCATTATTAAATTACGAGTCTCCCGGTACTCGTAAATGACAATAAATGGTTGATTTGCTCTATTTATGAAGACGGCGGAAATCAATCAAGCCAAATTTGGTTGATTACTTAATCTTGTCAATCAAATCGACATCAGCCAACCGGAGCTTGTCACTTGTCAGTGCAAGAAAGGAAGGTTCTTCACCTCCCACCCTATAAATAGGGGCCTTTCATGTGTCATTCGAAGTGGTCCACACCCATTGAAGACGAACGAGCAGCAGAAATCCTCTTGACGAGCAAAACTGAGAGCTAAGAAGATCCATTGATCCAGCTCTTCTAAGATCCAAGTGTTCTTCACCAAATCTGAAGAAGTTCTTCGAAGATTCAAGTCGTTCTTCGTCAAAATCCTCCAGAAACATCGTTTGATCCAAGACAAGAGGCCAAATCCCTCCGATCAAACGTTTTTTCTTGAAAAATATCTTGAAGATCAACAAGCGTTCTTCGCCGACTTCAACTGTTCTTCGCCAAATCCAGTCAGAAACATCCCTCGATCAGAATCAAGGAGCTCCATCCCTCTGATCAGACGTTTCAACCTTGAAGATCAACTCGAAGACAACAAGTGTTCATCATTGTCTTCAAATCGTTCTTCGCCAAGTTCAACCATAACACACTTCGATTCAGGAGTAAGTGACCAAATCCCTCCGATCAAGCATTTCCAGATCAAATCCAGACTTGAAGATTGAAGATCGTTCTTCATCAAATCTGAAGTGTTTTTCACCAAAATCTTCAAAGACCTCGCTCGATCCAAAACAAGACGATCGTCCTTGGATCAAGCGTTACAAGTCAAGCCCAAGTCAAAGTTGAAGGAGAATCAGATGATCATAGCTAGAGAGAGAACCCAATATATTCAAGAAATAAATCATTGTATATCAATTTCAAGTGTTAATAAATATTTTATTTACACAAGAATTGTTATCACAGCTGGCGTACACGTATTAAATTATTTTTTTACTTTTTATTTTTTAGTTTTCATATCATATCTAATATATATACAAAAAAACAAAAAATTATATTACAAAATATTTTTTTGAATGAGAAATACAATGAAAAAAATATTTTTACACTAGATTCTAGGTAGACTTAAAACGACACTCAAAAATATTTTTTTAATATAACTTTTGTTATTCCAGTGAGACACGTCATCAATTGTGGACCGAAAATAAAAAATGTGTATCGAATTGAAATCCTTTAAAAGGTTGAGATTTTTTATAATAATCGTGAAGCTCAGAATTAAATTGAAAGTTGAGTAAAAGGTGGTGCATTTTTATAGAATTAACCTAAACATAATGTTTTGAGGATTTGTATCCATTTAAAAATGGTCATAATTAATATCTTATTTGTTCTTTTTATTTTATTTTTTTAACTTTTGATCATTAAAAACAAAATTACTTTTGAGATAATGTGATCAGTAAATAAAGCATGTGCTGTGATTGGTGTAAATTTTATGATAATAGTAAATAGAACATAAGTTGAAAAAGTAAATAAATTTTAAAAAAATATTACATAAAAAAAAGTATAATCAAAATGCAGCATTACATTACTTGCGAGCTTGTGGATGAAACCTGCCGGTCACAAACAAACATAAGTATTTTGAAAGTGAAAAGATTGATTTAAAATTATACTTAATTTATCACAAAGTTATTTTGAATTATTTATGCCAAAATTTAAGAATTTAAAAAAATTATTAATTTTGATTTTTTTTTCAAAAATTAGTATGGTTTTTAAAAGATTTAGTCGAAAATATGTGATTTTCTATGTTTATTATTATTATTATTACTCCCTCCGTATCTCTATAAGTTGCTCGTTGCTTTTGGGCACACAAATTAAGGTAAAAGTGAAAAAATATAAGTGATGTGATGGAAAAAGTGAAAAAATATAAGTGATGTGATGAAAAAAGTGAAAAAGTATGAGTGATGTGATGGAGAAAAGTGAAAAAGTAATAAAAATAGTGTAAAAAATATTGAAAATAATAATAAAGAAGTGAATAGTAGTTTCCAAAAAAGATAAAAAAAGCAATGAGCAACATATAGTAAGACGGACGAAAATGGTAACATGAGCAACTTATAGTAAGACAGAGGGAGTATATTTTTACAAAAGAGTGATGGGTGGGTGCACTTAAATTTCTGATAATAATGAATTATAAATTTGATAGGGGTAAACTAGGATTATTTTTGTGTATGATGTGGGCGTATTTAACCTGGGCCTTATTAAATCAAGAAAAATAAAGGTAATGGCCACTTGTTCAAAAGGCCCATTATAGTACTGGGTCAGCCATAAATCCAACCACCATCCTTAAAGACCTCAATTTTACTTATGGGCTTTCAAGTTTGGCCCCATAATACTTCTGTTTTTTATTACTTTATCTATCATTTTAATATAATACTAATTTTTATTAAATCTCGTGTCAATTCATAAATGGAAAGAAAATTGGTGGACGGAGGGAGTAATTAGAATATAGGGTTGTTTGGTATGAAGATTTTTTAATGAAAACAAAAATAAGAATAAATGTATAATAATTAATAACAAAAAAATATACATAATATTATTTTTCTTTTAAATAAGACAACCATTACACTCATCCTCCTCTCATCTTATTTATTATCTAATTAAAAATAAATTAAATATATTAAAAGTTAATTTAAAAATATAGAAAAGAAGGTTGGTGGGCCCTTCCTTGTGTTGTACAAGCATATCCCAAACTCTATATCCCAACACAAGAGATTGCATATTACAAAATTACTTCACCAAGTTACAAAGCATAAATTTTTTTTGATAAAATTAATGGAGATTTTAGTTGAGTAATATATCCACAATAATCACCCTTCAAACAATCTTTAAATTCATCAATTGATTTGTCATCACCAATGAAAGTTGTTTTGTATAACTTTTCTAAAGTACATTTATTTATTATTATATGGCGAGTCAAATGTTAACTTTTTTTGTAAAAATAATGGAAAGTTATGAAAATGTAAAGGATAATTATTTTAAAGTATATTTTTTTATTAATATATGAAATGTTGTGTTTACTTTTTATAAAATAAGAAATTTACTGTTAGATATAAAAAAAATAAAAAAACGTATAGTTGATTGGAGGAAGTATCACTTGGCAACATGTAATTATTTTATTTGAAATGTTGAAATAGGTTTGTTGTCACTGATTACATGAAAACAATAATATTATTACTTAAATATAGAAATACTCTAATCAACTACTTGAATACTAACTGATCACCCACTAAATAATCAACCAATAACAATACAGCATATAATGATGTTGATTGCTTTCACGGAAACTTATTATGATTAGAGTGGAATATGCTTGAGTATCATAATATTCAAATGAAATTGATTTTGGGTCACTTACGTTCAAAAAAGTCACTATATTTATAAATTAATTTAAAAAAATTGCACGGTAGTATGTTTTTTTGTTGTACGGAAGTGATTTTATTTTTGCATGGGACAAATATGTAATTTTTATCAATTTTTTGAACCATATTGTACTTTTCCCATTGATTTATTTAGACTATTTCATGCATTAGAGAGAACTCCATTTTAGTATTATCATAAATTCTCTTGTTAAAATTTAATTTTTGTAGAATTATTAGTTCACGGATCATATAATATATGCATGTGATGACAGATGAGAATTCATTTTATATAAATTTTTTTCTATTAAATAATAATATATTCAGATTCAGTTTGACATTAGATATTTACATGTAATTTTCAATAAGATTTAATTTGATGATATAACGTTTGCAATACAAATATATAATTATATAGTCAACGTCAACTAATATTATGCCATCCAGCATTTTGGGTAGGAATTACACAAAATATAATAAAATTTTCTATGAGACGATTTAATGCACCAAATAATCGAATTTTCTTCATACACATAATATATGATGTGATTTAAATAATAAAGTGGACATCATACTTAAAATATAAAGAATATACAAATAATATGATAATAAACACCAATAAGATAAGTATTGAGTCATATATATATAAGATCTATTTGCATTATATTACACAAGTTGTAATTATGTAATATATTTACATAGTACACTATGTCTTAAATTAACTCATGATTAATTTTTTAGGTTTAGTCTTCTTATATGCACCAGTTAATTACACCGTGCAACTCAAGTTCATTTTTAAAAAGTTACACATGTTATTATTGAAAAATATATTTTTAATGGTGTAACTTTTTAATAATAATTTGTGTAACTTTTTTAGTAATAATTTGTGTAACATTTTAACAATGAACTTGAGTTGCATGATGTAACTGGTGCACATGAGACTTGCTCAATTTTTTATTTAAACCACGAAACTATTTAGGAGTAAATGATCCTATTATTATTTCCCTTGCTATAGAATTCACGAATTTGAACTTGGATCACATTTCTTAGACGCCATAACAACCAATTAGTATTATCCAACACGTTTTACACGTGATGAATATAAGGTGAAATCCATTAAAGCTTGAAATATTGGGTACCAATATAAAATAACCACTAACTAATACTAATAAACTATCTTATGAAATACGAAAGAGTGAAACGAATAATATGCACAATCAAGGGCAGATACATGCATAGTAAATGGGGTCAATAACAGAAACATGGATAAGATACTTACCTGCAAGTCGATAATAGCAATGTCATTTTCAAAATAATATATATATATATATATATATATTAAAAGATATATAATTAAATTTCTACCAATGCAACACCTCAATTATTTGCAGTTGGGCTGTTGTATCAATTATTTATATATATAAGGGTAAGGTGGGCCATGTTTATATATCGAGAGAGAACATGTGTCGTGTGTCTGAAATTTGAACCAGTACACATATAAAATTATGGATTATTTAATAATTAATCCGTAACTTGGGGTTATTAGTATGTTCGGTTCGTAAGATAAAAGTATCTATCCGTCAAAAACATGCATGATTTTGACGGATAAATACTTTTATCTTACGAACCAAATGAACCCTAGTGTTTGATAAATCGAACTCATAATCACATTTAGACAATGATATTTAGACATTTATTGGGGAGCTTTCTACCTAATGCTATTTGCGTTTTTAGAAAAAGAAAAGAAAAAAGTGAGCAAATCTTTAATCTGGGTTAGCAAACATAAAAGTTTCAATTAATGCAATTTGGGTTTAACAATGTGTTTTATTTAAGTGACTAAATAATATATCCCGCTAAAAATAAGATTATTCATGTCAAAACAAACATATTTTGGCAGGAATAATTTTATTTTAACGGGATAGAATATTTAGTCCCTTGAATAAAACAGACATTAAAATTTAAATCAATGTACATGTTAAGAGCCTCAAAACTTGGGATTTCCTATTAATGTACTTTTTCCATCCAACATAACTTCAACAAGTTATAAATTTATAATAAAATTAATAGAACTATATAAATGAGGACGATGACTTCCCTTTTTGTTATTATATATTATTTTGGTTAGTTTTGTAAAAGTTATATGAACTTCTAATAACTCATGATAACTGCAAATTTGTTGAATTTGAATTCTTTCTTGAAAGCATGTAAAAATATCTAACCAAAATTAGTATTTTCTTTGTTTTGAGGAAATTTATAACTCTGGAATTTTTTATATTAAGTAGTGGTATATGAGTAGTTACTTGTGAAATTTTATGAGTGTACATAAAAAATTATATTTTTTTTTTATTAGTGTGCAAACTGGTATGAAATATTCAAATAAGAAAGTAGTGCAAATTCTTCTAAGACGGAAGGAGTACACAATATTTTTAAAACAAATGTGGGTAAATTACTTTAAAAAAATTTACACTATTAAGTCTATTATTAATATCCAGTGTAAGCTTCAGTCTCAACTGTTGAACGAGTGCAACATGCATCAGTTATGCACACATGGCCTACTCATTATCAAGGATGAAAATATCGCGAAATATCGCGGATATATCGCAGATATATCACAAATTTTGAGTATGCGATATGGATATTGGGGTACAATGTATTTTTTTACAAAGTATCGTGGATATATCTCAAAATATCGCAAAATATCGATATCGATATTTGTTCACTCGTAGTACAAAATTAATTGAAAATCGGGAAATATCGCAGATATATCGCACTACATAAAAAATCACAATTTTTTCTTTTTTTATATTTTTATACAATTTTCAAATGATAATTTTTTTTAGTGATTGTATATTCTTTCATGGTTTTATTTTTATACATATATGGTGGAAACAATGGTGGTGGAAATGGTGAAAATGATGATGGTGATGGAAATGGTGGAAATAACGACGATGATCATTTTTCAAACCAAATGAGTCCATTTACTTGTGAGGCTGATTTCACTCATGCAACACAAGATATGGACCATGGAAGTAGAGCAGGAGGTCCAGGGATAAGTGCTATTGGAAAGGAATACATAAGACGACATGTTTGGAATCAAGAAGAAAGTTCAAGTGCTGATATTGAACCACTTTCAGTCGGTTTTGATTCAATGAATATGGACACTGATCATTGTGATATGTCTCAAGATTCATATGCTTCTGACACACATTCGAATTCACAATTTGGTTGGAATACTCACAATGCGTTTCAGCATCCATTTTCATATCAACAAAATCATTGGGTTAGTGCACACTATCCAATCTATGGTGAAACAATTGGAAGAGATAGAGAAACATATGAATGACATGTGCATAACTATATGCAGTATTATTCTAATGCAATGAGTTGGTACCAATATTGTTTGGACAAAGATGAGATTCCATCTTCTATATTTGAACCCCATAGGTCATCATTTTGGTACTAAATGTATTGTATCATGTAATTCAAATCATCTTTTATTGTATTATGCATTATATTATTAATTAATTAATGTCATACAATGATTATATAGTCCTTTATCTATTTATTTACTTTAAATATGTTAATTTTTTGTGATCTTAAATGAATCATATGCATAATAACATGCTATAATAATCCCTAAAATTTCATATTAAATTTCCAAAATTTTAATAAAATTTCCGTTATTTTTCTATTTTTTTTGCGATATCGATATATCTATCGATATTTTTTAAAGTTAAGGTTGCGATATTACTTGCGATAGCGATATTTTCATCCTTGCTCATTATTAACTTATGCCGTACATAATATATAAAATGTGTATGGATGGGATTTTTTAATTTTTTTTAAATTTTGAGGTACTATTTTATTTTGGCCCTTGGAAGTTGAGAAGGGGCAGATATAACCTCCCTTGTGATGAGAACAGATTAATCTGCATGTAGCTACTATAAATATCCTCAGAATTCAATGATTTGGAAGGAAAGAAAGACGCGGAAAATAGAAGAAATAATACTTGGATCTTTTCTCTCATATACATATATTACAAAAATAAAATACCACATATATTTTTTAATTAGGAAAGTTGCAATGCAAAAGCTGGAAATGTGCATAGAGATATTCAAGTTTGCCCTTCAGTTTGTGATGGTCTTCTTTGAAGCAGTGAGCTCTGTTTTTCATCAAACCCCTGCAAACCCTGTTTCCACGGCTCCCTACATCGGCCTTTTTCCTTAATTTTTTTTTATCTTCTTTTTTCCCTGCTGGGAAATCATGTAATATACTTTGGCAGTTTAATTTCATTTAATTTTTTAAATTTTTTTAGAGATTTGTGTTAGGATCAAGATTATTATTATTATTATTATTTTAAATGATGGAAATATATAATTTTTGTCTGATCTGATTAATTTCCAATGAGAATTATTGGAATTAATCTCATAAGATTGATTTTGTTGTAGATAATAATAGATTTAAGCATCTGTATCATCTTTCAATTGGTTGAATATTAGAAATATCATTCAAAAACGTGTTTTGGAAGAAGCTTCAATCAGCAATTTCTGGGGTCCCAGACAACTGAGACAAGACAAAACCCCCCTCATTTTTTTTTTGGGGGGGGGGGGGGGGGGTTTGAGTTGAGGGATTCCATGTGCTTTCTCTGGTTTTGCATTGGGGGGTTTGATTTGCCAGAAATGTTATATGAGACTGTTTTTAACAACGGATTTATAACATAACATGTGTTAATAATGTCGTTCCGTGTAGTACAAATATATAGTAGAATCGATTAATTTTGTAGTATAATTGGTTTTGTGAGATAGAATTTATAATATATTTATATTATAGTTTAGAATCATATTATAGGAACATTAGTTAAATAATTGCATGATCCATTTTAAATAATCCATGTAAATTTAACTCTACCAAAAGACAAACAAACCACATTATAGCATAAGAGGAAAAAATTAGGAAAATTTGGCGAAATGACACTTTTCATGTTGCATTTTGGAAAATGTCACTCAATTTGTTTGTTTTTTTTTTAAAATGTAAATGAACCTGTGCAACCAGGGGAGCTAGCTCACCTGGCCACCAGGTTCCTCACTTGAGTGAGTGACCTGGGTTCGATTCCCTTTGGGAACGAATTAGGAGGGAGATATAAGAGTGGACTTGGAGATATTGTTAGAGTGTAAGGAGACTTGGTGTATTAACAACTAACATTTACCGATCAAAAAAAAAAAAAAAACCTGTGCAACATTCGGTAAATAAACTTATAAAAAAATTAAAACTAATTTGATTATTATAAAAATTGAATCGAAGTGAACCAAATTTTAATAGATTGAATAGTCTGATTTATGCCCATCCTAATTTCGAAGTCTTCACCAGACATGTCTAAATTATTACTCCCTCCGTCCCAACATTTTCTTCATAAATGGAGTTTCACGCATATTAAGAAAAAGTGAAATATGTGAGTGTGAAGTTAAATAATATAATATAAAAAGTGCATTTTTTTATTTTTATAAGTGTGAATTGTTTTCTTTTTTGAGGTGTGAATTTTTTTTTGGAACGTTCATATAAGAAAAATGTGAAATTTACCAGATGGATAATTATTTTTTAAATTTATGCATAATCTTTCTAGATGTCAACTATCTTTGAACGCCTTAAAATAATGCAGGTATAAGTTTGGAATATTCAGCAAATCTTTTATCAATCTGATTCATTGATTGGTTGATCATACTTGGCTTTCAATATTAGTATACAATCGACGCGTGTTGATTTATTTTATTAAAATTCATCAACTTTATCTATCTAAGATATATAATTATAATGTGAATTCTTGATTTTCAATATATATTTATATGGATTCTTCATAATTTCGTCAAAGCAATCGACTTTATATATCACAAGGATCGGTTCTATCTCAATCATAATAAGATTGTATTAAAAATAAAAAATCAAACACATGACACATCATATGAAAATGACGAGAGTATTATATGAACAATATACACAATAAACTTTATTATCAACATTCTAAGTATTTTGATATTTAATTATCATATAAATAAATAACATAAAATACTGCATATAAATTAACACCACACTATATATGAAGTCACTTCCCAATTACATATAATATGACACAATACATAAACTAAAATCACATTGTGCATTAACTAACATTATACTACATATGAAGTAAATCATACTGTATACAAACTAACACTACATGCTAAAATATATGCTACTGCATAAAATAAAATATGTTGTGCACAACATTACACGATAAAAGGTAACATCTATATGATTAGAGGGTGTTTGATTAAAGTAGTAAGTTCTTTAGAAACTTATTAAGGTACAATCTATTTCTCGATTATATTACAATTATGTATTTTTTTTTATGTATATAGACTTAATTGAATAAATTATATCTTAATTATTTTATTGTGATTTTTGAATTTTGCAGGAATTAATTTTGAGAATAAAGTAATTTGGGCTAACTAAATGGCCCATGAATTGGTGAAATATTGGGTCATGCAAATTGAAGCCCATGGGAGTCGAAAGTCGGCCCATATAAGTAGTTGGAAAGCCATCCGAAAATAAACCATGGTACAACTAATCAAAGATAAAGTCCATGCAGAATTACAAAGAGAAGGCCCATGCAACCCCTACTAATAGTCGAATATATATACATGAGAGTATAAACTATGGAGGAGAAAGAAAAAAAAAAAAAACCTCATAGGATTAGTCTTGTATGCACCAATTACACAGTGCAACTCAAGTTCATTTTTAAAAAGTTAAACAGTTTATAACTGAAAAGTTAAACAGTTTATTACAAAAAAATTTAACTATGAAAGATACTCTTTTCAGTAATAAACTGTTTAACTTTTTAAAAATGAACTAGAGTTGCACCGTGTAACTGGTGCACAGGAGACTTACTCAAACTCATATCCGTACATAGAGAATATAATAATTTATTGTAATAAATTTACATAAAATATTTCTTTTAAAAAAATTAACAAAATTTTTATATTTTAATGATATTAGTTCAATTTATAGAAAAAATTAAGTGGTATAAATTTAATTTATATCAGGTCTTATATGGCCGATCACAAAAATGAATATATAATATCTTGGAAGATATGTAGATATTTTTGTGCCTAGATATGAGGTCATTAAAGCGTCACTTCGTCGTCGTGCAAATAGCCAAAAATATGTGCTCCATTTGGAGGTAAAAGCGCACTACCCAGTAGCAATTTCTAATTAACTACGACGCTACTGGTTTATTTCGGCTCTATTTGACTCCTGAGGGTTGAAAAATAGATAGTGGGCTTCATACGTTTTAATAGTAAATAAATAAGCAAAATTCGTCTCTGTCTTTCACAATTAATATCCCAAAATTTTACAATATTAATGGAATAATAATAGTTGCTTTTTTTTTAATACAATTTTAATTTGATTACTGTTTTTTATTTATATTTTTAAATGAGAGTCGACTACTTATACAACATCAATTAAACATTAGAGAAATAAATTACGCTGAAGAGACTCGAGCGATGAAATAAATACCTAAATTTATAGTGATTTTAAATTATAAGTATACAACAATGAATTAAGATTAAAAATTGTCCACTTAGATAAATGATAATCAAATTAAATTACCTAATTTCTAAGTAGTGGAAGACTTGGAAATTAATTCCAGGAAAAATAATCCGGCTTTCACACCAGATATAAATATTAATTATCTAATATGATCTAATGCAATCTTACCAAAAAAAAAAAAAAAAAACCATTTTACTTCCTCTATATAAACCCCAATTCCTCCCTCCTTAGAGCACCAGATTCAAATCAATCTTTATAACTAAACTGTTTTGAAATCATTCATTAATTCATTGCATAGTGAAAATGGGTGTGAAATGTGGAGGAGCCATAGCTGTTTTTGTACTTGCAATTTTTATGTTGGGCACTGCTATGGCAAACAAAGATTGGAGCACTGCCGCCGGAAACTGGAACCACACCGGCGCCGGTGATTTCTGGGGTTTCAGGCACAAAAATGCAACTCAAACATCCAACAAAATCATTGTCGGTGGATCGGAGAATTGGCGTTTTGGGTTCAATTACACTGACTGGGCCATAAAAAACGGCCCAATCTTCTTGAATGACGCCTTAGGTATGTTATTCTTCTTTGTCCGTCCCATCAGAATTTGCATTACCGAGAATTCAAATGAATTAAAAAAAAATTAAATAAAATAGTGACGTATAAATAAATATGTATATAGTTAAGTATTCATATATATCAATATTTTTTAGTAGTATGTAAATTGGTATGTGACATTTAAATAAAATATGTGCAAACAGAAAGTATAATGCGCCTACGGTCATCTATTTTAATGCATAGACAACATGTATATTTATAATACAAACTAACATGTAGCAACAATTAATATTAATTTGGAAAAAACGAATTAATATGATGATAATAGCTAGGAATTAAGGCAAAGTATACTCTATGCATGCATGCATGCATGTGAACTGTTGCATTTTGTGTGTAAATTTTTTCTAGGAATTTGCATAATTAGGATATACATTTTCAAGTTTGCAAAATTAGCTAGCTTATAAAATTAGGACGCTATTTTTATAAATTTGCAAAAATATGACACTATCTTTTTGTTTAAGCAAATTTAGGCCAAATAATTTTATAAAATGCATGCTGACCAAATAAAGTCCGGTTTATTTTGACCAATCAAATAAGTTTTAGCCTGAATTTGCCAAATATAAAAAATAGTGTTCTAATTTTGCAAGTTTATAAAGATAATGTCCTTATTTTACAAGTCTGTAAAAATAACATCCTAATTTTACAAGCATGTAAAATAATATCCTAATTAATTCGTACACCTATAAAATAGTATTCCTTAAAAAATAATTTTCCTCATTTTGTCCATATATAACTAATATTATTTTGAGTTGCATATAGTAAAATTGGTTTACGAGAGACTTACTCTGCGACTAACGCAGTTTTCAAGTACGACCCACCCAACGACACGACATTCCCTCACAGCGTATACTTGCTGCCGGATTTTTGGAGTTTCCAGAATTGTGACCTGAGAAGGGCCAAGAAAATCGGAGAGGTGGACGAGGGCGGGGGCGAAGGGTTCGAGTTCGTGCTCAAGAGATGGCAGCCGTACTATTTTGCGTGTGGCCAACGTAATGGCTTCCACTGCAAGGTCGGCCTCATGAAATTCGCCGTCTGGCCCTTGATCCGTTGGTATTATTGATCAATAAGATTATGTCATGATGATAATTACTTGCATTGGATATTTTTATACGATAATAATTGTGTGATTTTGATTTAATTCGATTATTCAAAAAATTGTCAGTGAGTTTGTGGAATTGTGAGATGGTAATATTGTGCAAGTATTATGAGGTCATAGAAGTCCTACCTTTTATATATTAATGACACTCTTTAGTATTTTTGTTTCTCGTTTCAAATATATATATTTTTTTGTTATCATGTTGGTTTTTATTAGTATAGTATCGTACGTAGACTAATTAATAACGACGTGTATATGCTACAACATATAATCCGCCATTTTATCATGATTTTTTATATGCTTAACTACTAATACAAAAAAGGTATAATTAAACACGGGAATGCATTTTTAGTGAATTTCATTTATTATAATTTTAATTAAATCAATATTTTATTATGTTATGTTTAATTTAATTAATATACGTACTCTGAACAAGAATGGATAATTAATAATTAAATTATAATTAATATCCGTCAAACTATATATATTATATATATGCTTTAATTAATAAGTAGAAACAAAATTAATCGAATTTTAAACTTATTAATTAGAATGTTATTTTCACTAAAATCATTATCTGGCCCATTTTAATACTTGAAATGTTATAGTTATCAGTATAATCTCTTAATAAAAATTAAGATATACCTAAATAATATCACCAATATACATTTAACATGGAATAATAAAGTAATTAAAAATAGGCATACACTGTGAAGCTAGTAGCTTGGAGCTATAAGAATGGCAAGAACAAACTCACATTGCATAATTTTGTTGATTGCTCTCTAAATATATAATGGTGATAAATAATATACAAAAGAGATGGAAAAAATTACATTCCTCAGTACCCAGGAATTATTGGTGGTGGTGGAGATGAGTAACTGGCGCCAAAAATACTTGGGAGATTGGTCGGAGGGAAAAGAAAAGGAGGTGGTGATTGTTGAGATGGCGGTGGAGGTGGGTAAACGGGAGGCGGGGGAGAAGTGGTGGGAGGCGGAGGAGAAGAGAAGACGGGTGGCGGAGGTGAGTATACTGGAGGTGGCGGCGAGTAAACTGGAGGTGGCGGAGAGAAGACTGGCGGAGGAGGTGAGTTGACAGGTGATGGAGGTGGTGATTTGAAAACCGGTGGTGAGGGTGAGGAAACTATTTTGGGCGGTGGTGATGAAACCAATTTTTGTACTGGTGGTGAAGGTGAGGAAGCTGGTTTTGGTGGAGGTGAGGAAACTACTTTTGGTGGTGGTGAAGAAACTGGTTTTGGCATTTGAGGTGGAGTTGAAGAAACTGGTTTTGGTGGTGGTGAGGAAACTGGTTTTGGCACTTGAGGTGGAGTTGAGGAAACTGGCTTTGGTGGTGGTGAGGAAACTGGTTTTTGTACTGGAGGTGTAGGTGAGGAAATTGGTTTTGGTGGTGGTGAGGAGACTGGTTTTTGCACTGTAGGTGGAGTTGAAGTGACTGGTTTTGGTGGTGGTGAGGAATCTGGTTTTGGTGCTGGATGTGGAGGTGGGGAAATTGGTTTTGGTGGGGATGAGGAAACTGGTTTTGGTATTGGAGATGGAGGTGAGGAGACTGGTTTTGGTGGGGGTGATGAAACTATTTTTGGTGGTGGTGAGGATACTGGTTTTGGTACTGGAGATGGAGGAGAGGAAATTGGTTTTGGTGGTGGTGAGGAAACTGGTTTTGGTACAGGAGATGGAGGAGAGGAAATTGGTTTTGGTGGGGATGAGGAAACTGGTTTTGGTACTGGAGATGGAGGTGAGGAAACTTGTTTTGATGGTGGTGAGGAAACTGGTTTTGGTACTGGAGATGGAGGAGAGGAAGCTGATTGTGGTGGTGATTTGGCCGGTGTTGGTTGAGGAGGCGATGGTACTGGAGACGGTGATTTGGTAGTATGGGGTGGAGTGACGGGCTTTGGTGGTGATGCGGTTGTGGGAGGGGCAGAAGCCTTGGGAGGTTGCGCAGGGACTGATTTAGGAGGGGCTTTGGGTGGTTCCGGTTTAGTAATGGGAGGTGGTTGGGGTTTTGGTTCAGAACTTGTTGGAGGAACACCCTTTGGTGTAGGCACTGATGGTGGATTAGGTTTGGTAGGCGTCTGAGTTGGGGTTGGCGGTGGTTTGGGCTTAGCAGAAGGTGTTGCTAGAGTTGGCTGGGATGGTGGATTAGGCTTTGGAGATGCCGGAGTTGGAGGTGGATTAGCCTTTGCAGGTGTTGGGCTTTGAGTCGGAGTTGATGGAGATGGCGTTGGTTCGGGTTTATGACTTGGTGGTGATTTTTGATAAGTTGGTGTTGGTTTAGGAGCCTGAGTTGATGGAGTTGGTGTTGGTTTATGAACCGGATGTGATGGACTCGGCGTTGGCTCACCGCCCGGTGGTTTGGGCGGAGAATCACCCGGTGGTTTGGGGGCGTTACCAGTGGTTGGCGGTCTACAACCGGCGCTACAATCTGCCTTTTTACTCAACGCCAACCGACATTCTTTCACTGATCTCTGGTTCCCTTCTCTGGCAAAGCAATTCTTCTTATCCTCCACAGCTAACCCAGGAAGCGCATTGATGTTGCACTCTGGGTCCTTAGCATCGAAGTAATTGAAAGAGAAGGTGAAATTGCTGAGACTTGGTAAAGTGCACACGCTTTGGGGAACCTTGCTTCTGAATTTATTATTTGCAATATTAATCACTTCCAAGCTCTGTAAATACTCCATTCCCTGAGGCAAGTCTCCCATGAACTTGTTGTAACTGACATCGAACACCGTCGTTGAGTTCAGCAATGTGATCTCCTCCGGCAAACAGCCCGACATATCGTTATGAGACACGATGAATTCGTCCAATTTTCCGGCCATATCTCCAATGCTCTTGGGGATGCATCCGATTATATTATTGTGAGCCAACACTATCACAGAAGCAGGGGAATTGCCCAAATTCTCGGGGATCGTAGAATGGAACCTGTTGCTATTCAGGAAAATAGCGTCCAGTTTCTTATCAAATAGCGACGGCGGTAATTCGCCCTCGAAATCGTTGAATCGGAGATCCAGGTACTTGAGCTCGGGGAGTTCCAAAACGACCATCGGAAAAGCTCCGACGAAGCGGTTATTACTCACATCGAGTTCGTATAAAAGCTTCAATTTCTTAATCCCCTCGGGAATGATGCCGCAGAATCTGTTGGAATTCAAATGGAGGAGACTAATATCGGTCAAATATTCGATCTCCCAAGGGAGATGGCCGGCGATGTCACCGTGGTTGAGGTCAATGCCGGCGACCACCGAGAGGGTAGCGTCGTCCAATGCCGGCGCACAGAAGACGCCTTTGTAGGAACAAACATCGGGCCCATTCCAATTTCCGGTGAAATTGAAGGGGTCGGAGTATGTGGCTTTCTTCCATGCCTGGAGAGCAATGTACGCCTGTTTCAGCCTCGGGTTGGGGAACTCGGAGCTGAGGCCATCGTCAAGAGATGAAAACTGGTCACCTTCGATGGTGGCAGCTTCATGGTTGTGAAAATTGATGCTGGCTTCGCCTTGGAAAGAGAAGTGAGAGAAGGAAGGGGAGGAGAAGAGGGAGAGGAAGAAAAAGCAACCCAGAGTTTTCATTTCCATGATGACTAGTTGGGACAATTAAGCCCAATATGGGTTATAGAGAAGGAGAGTAAGGCATGATAGATAAATATGAGGTTGAAGTATTGTGGGTGGAAATGTGATTTTTTATTTACACCCCACGATTTTGAAGGTCAATTTTGATTCTTGCACAAAAATTTAGGAGGCTTAGCTTTCAAATCGCATGTTTTATCTCGATGGTTTTTAAGCATTCCCTAAAAATAAAATGTGATACTTTCTTTTTTTTAAACGCTTCAAACATTCAACTTTTGATTATTGGTCTTAATTAATTTCTTTTATTTAAGTTAAATGTGCTCTCAATATATTATTATTAGTATACCATGTTTTGATGATTAAATAAAATATGAGATGAAAATATCATGACCAAAATTAAAGAAAGAAAGAAAAGAAACTTTGTAATTGATGTGTTTACTTCTCGCTCTCACTTTCAACTTCGAATTTCATACTCTCAAACTTAGGCTTGTCAACGGGGCGGGGCGGGGCCGGGGGGCCAATCCCCATCCCCGTCCCCGCGGTCGCGGGGATTCCCCGTCCCCGTCCCCGCGAACTTCACGGGGAAAAATCCATCCCCATCCCCGCCGGGGAACCCGTCCCCGCGGGGATTCCCCGTTCCCCGAGAATTTTTTTTTTTTAAATTTTAATAATTTATACTCCCTCCGTCCCATAATTGTTTTCACACTTTCCTTTTTCGTCCGTCCCACAATTATTTTCACACCCTATAAATGGAAACTATTACTTTAACTTTATCCTCACAATCCAACTAATCTCATTATTTTAATAATATAACTTTACACAACACTCTACTTTTCTTAAAAGTTGTGCCATCCCAGAGGTGAAAACACCTCCGGAACGGAGGGAGTATTTAATAAGTGTAATTAATTTTTTAAATAAATAAAAATTAAAAGTATTATTAAAATTTAAAGTGCATAAAATACATTATTTTGATATATTATAAATCATATATACATGAATGGTTAATTAATTATATATATATATATATATACATATATACTTATATATATAAATGATATATATATAATATATTTATATGATATATAATAGATATATAAAATATATATATATATATATGTATATTATAAATATATATATATATATATATTATATATGCGGGGCCCCGCGGGGAACGGGGCGGGGATCCCCGCGGGGCGGGGAATACAATCCCCGTCCCCGCCCCGTCCTCGCCTACGGGGAAAATTTTTTCCCCATCCCCGCCCCGTCCCCGTTTCTCTCGGGGATTCCCCGCCCCGTTCGGGGCGGATCCCCGCGGGGGTCGGGGATTCCCCGCCCCGTTGCCAAGCCTACTCAAACTTTCAACTTTTCTAAGTCCCCATAATTGCATATGCATCAATAAACATTATTATAGATTACTATCCTTTGGAATTTTGTTTCTTTTGTCTCAACCATTTCTTGAAATTGCAAATCCAATTTACGTCAAAGATTCAACATACATGGAAATTCCTATTGCACACTTATGTATCTAAAACTAAAGAAAACTCCGACTGAAAACACTTCTACATTTTTTGCAGAGGTTGAAAACATGCTCTAGATATAATTCTACTATATAAATTGAGTTATTTGTTTGAATGTGTGGATTACCAAATTATTTTTCTCTATTAATTTCATTTTAAATACAATTATTTTTGGATTAAGAAGTACTCCCACCGTCCCTTTATAAGTTGCTCATAATTTTTGACACTAATAATAAGAAGTGTATAAAATATTGATATAGTAAGTGTGGTGTGATGGAGAAAAGGAAAAAATGTAATGAGAATAGTGTAAAGATTATTGAAAATAATAATAGAGAAGTGAATAGTAATTTCTTAAAAAAATAAAAAACCAAATGAACAATATGTAATAGAATGGACGAAAATGATAAAATGGACAATTTATAGTGGGACGGAGGAAGTACAATTTTAGATTCAGATGTTCTCGTGTAATTAAAATAATTTTGAGGAATGGAATTAATAATTTTGTGCCATTGTGAAAGTAAAAAATGTAACTTTAGCATTTGAAATTATTTGATTTCTCCTTTACCAAGGATGGGTTAGTCCCAATTTAGTGGAATCACATGAGAATCTAAACGAGTTCAATAACAATCTTGGATTTTGAATGGATATGAATTTTCTGTCAATAAAATCAATGAATGATGCTATTAAAACGGTAACGTATGATTAAACTATTTTATTATTTTTAGTTTATTATGATGATAACAAAAAATCATGACTTAATAAAAATTAATTATTTTTTAATTATACGTCACAATTTTACTACCCATCACCATTTGCTAGTTTTACTATCCGGCAGAGGATACATTTCCGAGGTTGACCATGCATGTGAACCAAATATATTACTGGTCAAGATTACCAAACTAGTCCTCGTTAATTTTTTTTTTTAACCAAACAGCCCCTTAATCGACTATTCCAAAAATTCCAGAATCCCTAAATCGCTTCTCTCACGGCTTCAGCGGCTGGAGTCCCATCTCTTCATCTCCTATTACGTATTTGGTGAAGAAGAGAAAAGGAAAACCCTGGATTCTCGAAAACATGTCATACGACGACGTGGAGATCGAAGACATGGAGTGGAACGACGAGCTTCAGGCTTTCACCTACCCTTGTCCCTGCGGCGATCTTTTTCAGATTACCAAAGAGGATCTTCAAATCGGAGAGGAAATCGCCCGCTGCCCTAGCTGCTCCCTCTACATCACTGTGATATACAACATGGAGGATTTTCAGGATAAACCCAACAAAAAAGCCGAGCCGCCCAAGTCGCAGCCCATAGCCGTAGCTTGAAAAAAAATTCTCAGGTCTCATAATATTTTTTTGTATTCATAGCTTATGATATATCTTTGTTGAGAGGAGTGTGATATTTGTGTTAGTTTAGTTTATTGTTGTGTTCGGTTGCGAATGGTGGATTTGACGAAACTTCTAATTCTGAAAAAAAAAAGAAAAAAAAAAAAGGAAGCGATGATTAACGATCTTTATATGTTCACTTTTTTTTTTTCCTGCAACACGGTTCATGAGGCATTTATAAATTGCTGTTTGTTCAGCCTTTATTCGTTGAATTTCAGCATATATTCGTTGAAATTCAGATGTCTGTATACTTGCAATTTTTCCTTTAACCAATAGTGGTACTTTTTTAGCATATATAGTCCTAAGATAGTTGAACTATGTACCAGAATCTGCTCTGATCCTTGGAAATGGGGTTTTTCTTGTTGGCAAGTTTATTTTTATGGGTTATTGAACAGATGGTGAGAGTGGTGCTATGATTATTTATCTCCTGATGCTAGTGTGAGTTGTAACCGTAGATGTTATGAGACTGTAAATTCTGATTGGTTTTCGTACTGGAGGTTTGATGATTTGTTTATCACCCCAGTTGGCACATCATAATGTAGGTTCTAGAATTGTGATTCGTGGTTCATGTGTCATGTGTCGTAAAACTTGGGATTGTTTTGCTTTTGCATATACATGTAATTCACTGACTATTAGAGTCGTGCTATGATTATTCATCTCCTGATGTTAGTGTAAGGTGTGTCCATAGATGTTATGACACTGTAAATTCTAATTGCTTTCATACTGGAGGTTCGATATTTACTTATCACCCCAGTTGGCACATAAGTAGGTTCTGAATTGTGGTTCATGGTTCACACGTGGTAAAACTTGGGGTTGTTTTGCTTTTGCATGTACTTGCAAATCACTGACTAAGCCAACTACTTACTAAAGTCTGTTGCTAGGCTGGCCCCTTCTAAAGGGGCTTCTTATTGAGATCACTGGAATGTCGGTTTGATTACCTGTTCAGTAGACTACCATGGACATTTACATACGTGTCAAGTGTGTACTTTATCGCGTAAGGGTCCAGATACTGCTCGGCATTTCTTTAAGAATTCAATTTGGTGCCAAAATTGTTTGTTCTTGTATTTAAAGAAGTTTTTGGAGTATTATAGGATGCTTCTTTAGTTAGTTTGAATTGATTTGGTTAGAGGGTGTTAATGGCCTTCAAAAATCTAGATTTGTGTCTTGTCCTGTAAACTTTGAGGGAGGAAGACTGTAATGTTGCATTCAGATTATCAGTCTATGGGGATGGACTTGGATCCACAATAGCTAATTCATGGAGATGTTTGGATTTAAAGATTTGAGATTGAAGTTCATCACTCGGAGTCATGCTTACAGGATTATAAACACAGAGCTATCTGAAATTTGAGAAAGCAAATATAAAGTAGAAAGGTAACATCAATGCTGTTCTTATAATTAGAGTCGTGCACAACAGTAGACAAATGAGCTTCTTTGTATATTAAAAAATGAATTGGAAACTTTCATCTTGTTCTTAACTTCATACATCTGTTGAGTATCTTTTAGGCACACATGCTTATGATTATATGGGAGTAGTTAATTTGTGTTTTGAGAAGATAGAAATTACTTTTCGTTTTGCATAGCTTTGCCATTGTTTTCCTATTAAGTACCTTAGTCCTCACTCTGATATTTGCAACTCTCTAGTATATGTTGATTCTACAATATGAAATTCTGTGTGGAAGATTACTTATCTATCTGTATGTTGCTATCCAGTATTCCTACAACAGATAAGTTGTAACTCACCTTTAGATGATGATCACCACACAACTCCTTTGTTCCCTTTTTATTTTTCTGAAGACATCAGAGAATGTTCGATAAACACAGAAGAAAATAGCATTGGGAATTTTTGGTAGATGTTTCTTGACCAAGTTAATGGCTACCTCAAAAGTCCCAAGTTTAATTTTATCATGGTCTTTTGAGCACTGGTTTCACTGCGTAATTAGGTACAAGAATTAAACATATATATTATTCCCCCCGTCCTACTATAAGTTGTCCATGTTGTCATTTTCGTCAGTCCCATTATATGTTGCTCATTGCTTTTTTACATTTTTTGGAAATTACTATTCACTTATTTATTATTATTTTCAATACTTTTTACACTATTTTTTCACTTTTCTCCATCACACCACTTATACTTTTTCACTTTTTTCATCACATTACTTATATTTTTTCACTTTTATCTTAATTTGTGTGCCCAAAAGCAACGAACAACTTATAGCGGGACAAAGGGAGTAATATATTTGATATATGTGAAAATGTGAAATGAAATATGCAAATTAGTATAATTGAATTATGCAGATTAATACCACTGAAAAATGACGAATGCTATAAGAGCATGCCCCATGAGCAATTGACCTTTAAAAGTTAATAAGAATAAAATCCTTGATTTAAGGTCTTGTACTGTCCTCCAAGTATTTAATATTGATTACTAAATTAGTTTTCCTAAAAAATACCCCCTCCATTCCTGAATTGATATCATATCAAGAAAAAATAATATGCGAATGTAAAGTTAAATAATAAATAAAATAAGTGTACTTTATTGATTTTTGTCAGTGTACAATATATTTTTATTGACGTGTGAGTAAATTTGAGACGTTTGAATAAATAATTGTGAAAGTAAAGTTGCGACGGAGAAAACAGTGGAATTTATGTAGCTCAAATCCGTAAGCACAAAAACAGCTCTGGGAATAATGCACCAGTTGCAAGCAGCTGGTTTGTTATTCTAAAACCTACCAATTTTACAGCAGCAATATTCAAATGAACCACTGTTTAGGTTTTGGAGAAAACTATGTACTCCATCTCTTACAACTATTTTATGCCCACCACTGACCAAAAACCACAACCACACCTTTAACTGTGTGCATCCATCTCTGCATATAAAACACTTCACACTTCCATCACTCAAACACATCTTCAATTATCAAAAACACCAATTTATATTTCAAAGTTTGTGGTCAAGAATGTCTGGGCTTGTGGATATATGGACTAGTGAGCAAGCCAAGCTGAAGAGCAAGGGACAAGCCGTTATCTCGGCTCCACCCAGCCGAGAAGCCGATGAAAAGAGCGCTGCCGCCACATCAGTCTGGCGGCAGTCCACCGGCTTGGCTCGAGTCTTCCAAGTCATGAAGCTCCCGTCTTTCCAGTGCTCGGAGGCTTCGCTCTCCATGCTTGTGGATACCTTCAGTGCTTGAACAAAATAAGCTTCCATCCTTTTTGTTTAATAAATTAAGTTTTTCTTTTTCTTCTTTTTGTAAATTGTTGACTGCATACTATTTCACTAGTATTAGTAATATATCTAGATTATGTTGTGGTTTGTACGTGTGTGTATATTGATGATAACGGGATGTATCACTTGTTATGGAAAGCTGGTGTTGAAATAGAAATGTTGCAAGTGCATTAGTATATTTTGTATTTCATAATGAAAAGAAAGTGTTGTGAAATAGTACTGTGAGACGGAGGGAGGGAGTATTATTCAACTGAAATTTAATTTTATATTTCTGTTTTTGGATTAGAACATATGTAATCGTTCATGGAGTATGTATTTTCCAATTTTACTATGCATATTAGCTACAGAAATTAAATATTGCCCCGTTTTAGTGATTTGGAGCAATTTTTTTATTTTTTTTATATAAATGCTCTTTTCCATTAAAAATGGATACAAATATAAAAAAAAGTTATATTGTGGAGTATTATTGAGTTCTTTTATAAAAAAATATTGTTTGTAGTGTGAATATTTAATAATATGTGTGTAATTAAATGATGGTTGGAGTAGTGTCTTTCAGAATCGCAGGAAAATTGAAAAAAGTAATAATTGGATAAATTAATTTTTTTTCTTTTTACCTTTATTAATTGTATTTCTATTTTTTATTTAATTAAATTATGAGATTCGTTTCAATTATAAAGTTTTTTTTTTAAACTTTACAGTGTTATCTATATTATATTAGCATTTAATATTTAATATTTTAATTTGAAAATTCATTATGAGTAATGGAGCATGAACTATAACTTGATATTTTGACTTAAAATTATTTTCAGTCCATTGAATTTTGTGTTTTCTATAATTTTATAGTGTTTATTTTAATATGAATTATAAAAATTTTAAAAGTGTGTTTTATAACATAAAATTTTGAAAAAAATAGCAAAAAAAAAAAAGAAAAACTTTTGACCAGCAATTGATGCTCCATCCATTTGATTATGAAAATATTGGGTTAAAAAATAATTATTTTATAAATAAAATAATCATATTTTTAGTAGATCGATAAATGAGGCACCCAAATATATATGAGTAAGTCTCTTGTGCACCAGTTACACCGTGCAATTCAAGTATATTTTTGAAAAGTTACACAATTTATTACTGAAAAGTTGTACAAATTATTAGTGAAAAATTACACTATGAAAGATACATTTTTCAGTAATAACATGTGTAACTTTTCAGTAGTATTTTGTATAACTTTTAAAAAATGAACTTGAGTTGCACCGTAAAACTGATGCATATAATACTAATCCAAAAATATATATATATATATATTATTTAATAGAGGGAAAGATGATTATTTTACTTATATGGTCTATTATACATGTCATGTCCAATCTGTCCTATTAAATCTTATCGTATCAATAACTATTTTCAAATTTTGATAATATGAATCACATCATGTTTCGCTTTAATAAAGTCTTGAGTCACTTAATTAATTGAGAAAATAGAGTTTACCAACAAAGAGAGTTTTTTATTTAAAAAAAAATCTATGCTATAAATTAACTTTTAGTTTTATGAATTACTATTAAATATTATTACGTTTGTCTAAATATTTGATACTTCATTTCAAATATTTGATATTTTAAATAAATTTTTTAAGACTTAGATATTTTAAACTTTATAAACTCTTGTATGTGTTTGAATTTTAAGCATTTTTTGATAAAGTATATTAGAAGTTGAGGTATTATTTGAGCAATTGTTGATTCATATTTGATTATTATTGATAAATTAAACAGTACAAGCCGAATTATGTATTTTTTATAATTGATTTTCAAAATTCAAATATGTTACTCCCTCCGTCCCGGAGCAACTTGCAAGGGGTGGAGGGCACACAAATTAAGGAAAAAAAGGAATAAAGTAAAAAAAGTAGTGTTTTGAGGGTTAATTTGGTAAAATTTTATGTAAAAAGTAAAGAAGTTAGTTGGATTGAGTGTAATGTGGGCCAAAAAAGTGAAAAAGTAGTCGTATTTTGTGTAAATATGTAGATATTGTGAGGGTGAAGTTTATAAAAGGGTTTCCATTTTTGGCCTTGCAAGTTCCTCTGGGACGTCCCGAAAAGGAAAACCTGCAAGTTCCTCTGGGAAGGAGGGAGTATATACTTAGGGCTCATTTGATTCATAAAATCAAGGGTGTAAATGGCGCTTGGCGGTCGGCGGGCGGTCGACCACCTTCAAGCGCCAAGACCGCCTAGGCGGTGCCTAGGCGGCGCCAAGGTTTTTAATATATTTTTAATTATTTTTAATAAAATTCTACTAATATTAATTTTTTTCTAATAAAAATGTACATTTCACAATAAATTATAAACTTAAAACATAATTAATAGTTTAATACCCAAATGCATTTTTCACAAAATACAACAAGTCCATAAATACTACAAACCATCATAAAATGACATTGTTCATCTTCTAAACAAAACACAAAAATAATTAGATATTAATTACTTATTATTAGTTTTATTACTTATTAGTTATTAGATATTACATTATTACTATATTAGTATTACTTTAATTATTAATTTATTAATTGTTTAAATTTAAAAATTAAAACTTACTAAACAGTACATAAGTAACATAACATAAAAAAAAAAAAAATCCGCCAAAATCCGCCGTAACCCGCCAAATCCGCTATTTGCTTGGCGCCGCCAAGAGCCCTGACCGCCTTTTTTCACCGCCGAGGCCTAGGCGTCGGCGGCCGGGTGCCGCCAAGCGCCTAGGCGGCCTTGGCGGCCGCCATTTGCATCAATGCGTAAAATAAAAGTATCTATCCGCAAAAAACATGCATGTTTTTGGCGGATATATATTTTTATCTTACGAACCAAATGAGCATGCCAACCTGTTTATAATTAAGTAATATAATATTTTTTTATATTAAATATTTAATTTAAATAGTTAAAAAACTAATTACTATTAATGCTCATTAATAATATTATGATGTCCTTGACTTCAATATTTATACTCTTATTATAATCCTTAATACTCTTAATAAAATATTTCATACATTAAGAATCTTCAAAATAATTTTATAATAAAATTAAAAAAATTTATTTTTATACTCGTAGTGCTAAGCAACTATTGAATTATTAAACCTTTGAAATTATTGGAAGCTACGATAGGATTAAGATGACACGTCATTGCCAGTCTACTATTGCCACTTGTCACTTGATGATTGACCAATAGTTTTTCTTTTTTTCTTTTTCCTCTTAACTTTTTAATTTTTATAATTCCAACATTATCACATGGGCTGAAAACCAACAGCTACAATACATTGAATCAATTTTTTCCATGTGCAATGGTCCCATGAAAGCTAAATGCTAGCTATTCCCAGCATTCCAAAATAATTCACACTTTTATTTTAAAAATTTTCAATTTTTTTTTCACGTTTAAGAAATAATTATATTCATAAAATATATTTTTTATTTAATTATTTAATTTTACACTAATATATTTTATTTTTTTAAAATTATATATTATGTCCCCTATGTAACATAAGTTAGGATTGAGAAAGTACTATGACTAAAACTAGATTGGACCCTAACCTTCTGTATATTATTACTAGTTCATCTAAATTTCTAAATCAAAATTTAAAATTTGTTTCAACTTCTCAATTATTGATTCAAAAGTTAGACGAATTTTAATTATATATTTTCAACATATTAAAATTTACTATTCTACTTAATCATTACTTCAATTTGAATAATAGCTTTTAATTAATAAATTAGGATTTAGTGTTTATTCATTTTAAAAGGATATAAATTTGGACCCATTAGACTGAATTTGTTAAACTATCATCGACTTTGCACATAACTATTAAATTATATATTTATTTGAAATTTTGAACTAATTTATTCAAATTATCACATTTTGTAATAAAACACAATCAAACTTAACTTTTATCAAAACTTTTTCTAATATTTGAGTGGGATAATTTTGCGTAAAACCGTGGTCTCTAAATTTCGACCTATATTTAAATATATTTTAGATATTTTTTTTGTTGAATAGTCTCTAAATTTCGACCTTTATTTAAATATATTTTAGATTTTTTTTTTGTTGAATAGTCTCTAAATCCCGTGTGGGAATACACTAACACAAGGAACAAAACCGTGTCCCCTCACGGAACCGTGGAACAGAACGGTGTGCCTCTCTCTCTCTCTCTCTCTCTCTCTCATACCTCAAATTTGACTTTCTCGCTCTTCAGAAATATCCTACATAAGTAGCACAATTTTGTGCACTTTCTCCTTCATTATTCATCATTAAATCAAAAGTGGAAAAAGAAAGAGAAGATACACAATATAAAAAAAAATGGCAGATTTGTGTATGGTAGAATTGAGCAAGCTGAGAGCAAAGATGAGAGCAAGAAATCCATTGTTGGTCATTTCCAGAAAAGTAGATGTTGCAGAAGAAGAAGAAAGCAGAGAACCAAGACAGCACTCCTCATCCACCACCCCTAAGTCAGAGCCCATGTCGGAAACCACCGTCTTCTTGCTCATGGACCGTTTTGCCCCCAGCTGAGATCAACAAAATCAATGCATCTTCCATGTCTCTGTATATTTCAATATATCTTCATATGTATATCCAATAAGAAGAAGAATGTCTCTAATTACTAATCATGTCATATTTACTTTCAAGTTGTGCAACATGCAAATGTACTTCTATTACAACTTCCAAAATGTTAGATGCATTTTATTGCATTATTTCTATCAATTATATATAAACAAATTTACAATTTCAAAAGAATGGACTGAAATAACAAATCCCATATAGTTTTGATATGTTTCTTCACCATTACAACAAGTATAATTTGTATGTAAAAGAATATATACTTATACATCATCTGTGCTAGGTTCCATGGTTATGCTTTCAGATGACCATTCATTCTTACTGACATTATAAATTTCGTCGCTCCACCGGAGAATCTCTCTGCTGTATCGAAGAGCTTTGTCGACAGCATCGCCCTCCAACGCCGTCACCCCAGAAACAAACAGTTTCCGACCAGTTAATGCAGCGAACAATCTTTTGAACTTAACAGCTACATAATGGAAGGCGCGTTGAGCCAAAGGAGGGTTGTTGTTGCTGTTTGATCTGTGTGGGTGATTGCTGATCACTGGATCAAAATCTTGAAACCAATCACACCGCGATAGAGGGATTCTATCGATCATTTCCTCCAGAAGATCCAGCTTGTTAAGGATGAGCAGAAATTCTGTGTTTGCTAGAGTTGATTGAGTGACAATGCTCTCAAACAGTTTCTTGTTTGCCAGCATCTTGTTTGTTCGAACACCCTTCATGTCTTCGAGGTGTTCGTCATAATCTGTCAATGACACGCAGTATATGACTAGGTTGATGTCTTCAAACATCCCTAGCCACTTGTAGTTTTCCCCCAGGCTGCTGGAATGAACTCTGATGAGTTCATATCTGCAGGAAATGCAAGATAAATGATAATGCAGACGCTATAGGGATGGCAATAGAGTGTGTAGCTGACATAACAAAATCCATAGAATATACACAAAAACTGGTATTGAACAATCTCATGTTAGATGTGATACTTTACCCTGTTTATATGATATTCAAATTTCAAGAATGTTACAGATATATACAGAAGTATCATGTCGGACCATTCCTGATGCCAGATCTCGTACGTATAGTAAATTATACAAGTGGTGCAAGGACGGAGAAGCGACCTTATGTGGGGATCGTTCTGATCGGAAGATTCCATGTAGCCATTCTGAGATGAAGTCGGAAAAGAGAATTGCATGGATGCTACCCCATTAGAAGATGTTATTCCCTCTGCGAACAAGATGTCCATTTGAGAAGGCTCATAGTCCATTTGCGAAATCTCAACAGCCTTTGTAAGAAAAAGACGATTATAATTTATAAGTTAACATTCACAGTATGCAATTGGTAGATGACGGAGGTGATTATTCACAAAGCAATTTTTACCCGATCAAGGAAATAGTTAGCAACTCTAGGCAGCGAATGCAGTTCATTTCTGCGCTTATAAGTGGCTTGAAAAGCTTTGTCCCTCCACAACTGTTCGACTGAGGGTGAATACTCTCTAGTAGCAGCTGGGAATATGATCTCCAAGTTGCCAGACATCATAATTTGGAGTAGCCAACTCGAGAAAGATTTCAGGTTTGGGCTGAGGGAATAAATGTTACTTTCATCAACCTGGTCAGAATTCCCTATCACCAATAGAAGGCCTTTCAGCAACAAAGATGATAACTGCTTCCAATTGAATATGAGATTTTGGAAGTTTTAACTGTAAATGTTACATATATAACACAACTAAACTATAGGTTCTTTTGAAGCATTTCTGACATGATTTTGTAACTTCCAATGCTGGAGAACTATATTATGTATCAACAGAAGGTGTTGATGTAAGAATTACAGAATGTATACCTGAAGGGCCAGGTTCATCAGCATGTTGTCTCCTCATTTCACTCGAATATTCTTCTTCAAAACGTGCACACCCCTCAAGCAGAATACAGATATAGCTGTACAAGTTTCTTTGGATCACGGTTTTGATGTTCTGTATCTCATCTTCAGAGAATGGGACACCATATACAATCTTGGCCTGGAAACAAAGCATATTGAATTATCTCTGATTAGCATCATCATCCACATGTAACAGTATTGTGCGATCATGCAGTTAACATCGAGCATGAAGCTATAGCAAATCTGTAGTGAATTCTTTCGTGAAAACATGTCTTGTGCCGGGAAACATATCAATTTGACGTATAAAAACACACGCATACACGTGTCCAGTTCTGAAATCATGCATTCATTCAAGAGTCTTGAATTCTGGACCAAATTGTAATAGGTAAAGCTAGCAAAGAACTAATGATTTGATCACAAATCTATGGTTCTTGCTGAAATTCATCAAGGTCAGCTACAAAATGGAGATTTCGAACAAAATAAAAACAAAAATCAACCAGCCATCGTACCTGTTTAAATATGGTACTGCTACCAGATTTAGCACAACCAACTAGAAGAATCTTGTTCGTCAATTTCAAGTCTAGGTTCTTTCCAATAACTTTTGCCATGTCCTTTTCAGCATCTTCACCATCACAACTTGTGATATCATAAGGATATGGCAAAGACAAAGCAGCACATGCTAATTTGACCCTTTTCTGAAATAAATTACACTAACTTTGATTCACAGGTAGTAAAACGCATCAAATTGTATAATCATGAATCAAGAAGGAGTTCATTATCTCTACAAAATACAAATAGACAAACGTTTTATACCCTTGTCCATAGTTTGCCCATGACATTTTTCATTCCCTCATGCGTACATGATCCATCTGACATAAGCCAAAAGTGGGGGCTTCCTTCACAGTGGATTCCAGCAGCCTGCAAATGTTAGACAAAAATATAACTGAAATTCATAAATATATATATATATATATAAAGAAAAAAGAAACATATCTACAAACAAACCTGCAACATCCAGAGCTCTGGTTTAGTGATCCTCCTATTATTTATTACTACATTAGTGTCCCCATTGCTAGCTTCTTCTTTAATTTGATAACCAACTGCCAACCCTGCACTTATAATCTGGCTGGGCTTCTCTCCTTCCTGATTGATTAACCCAAAATTATTATTTTTTTCAGTTGAAAAGCAGAAATAAGAAAATACATCTTGAACTGAATCTTACCTTTCCCCAGAATCCAGAAAACTTGTCGTACCAGTATTTTCCGGGTTTAATCTTCTTTGGTGGATTTGGGCAGTTTTGCAATATAACCAACTCTTCAGTAGTCAAACGCTTATCATTTACAAATATTAAATGGGATGGCAGCTGATTTGCTTTACATGATAGCTCAGAGCTCATAATTTGTTTAACTTGATCATCAGTGAGCAGCTTCTTCAGCATTCTAGAACACTTACCCAACGATGCTCGTTTCAACTCATCAATACGAAACCCAATGCAGGATATGCATTTCCTCCCTTCCGGCATGGACCCCATTGCCCTCAGCACGCAATCTCGACAATACTTAGCCCCACAAACAATGCAAACTTCTCTCTCTGAAAACCGATTCCTTTTATTACACCTATGGCACAATCCTTTCTTCCCATCATTTGACACCACTGGCATCTCTGGGAACATTGTAGCCTTGTCTTGATCACTCCCTTCAGAGGCTGATCTAACTGACGGAGAATCACAGAACTTTCCTCGGCCAGAAGTTTCGACCACACCCCCTTCACACGATGAGATTTCTGAAGAAATCTCATGTGATCTCAACGTTGATTCCTTCGAATCCGACATGGTGGCATTCGAGCAATTATCATATGATACATCATGCTGACATTCACCATTCAAGTCATCAACATCCAAACTTCTGGAGAAGTCATTCGACTCATCAGGCCTTTCCAGAAAACCACAACTACTGCTAGCACTTTGAGCTTCATCAAGCTCATTCGATTTACTCACAGATCCATCTACTGCTGCAAATGCAGCTTCTCCAACCGAGCCATTCTCAGAATCGAATTTCACCACTTTTGTCACATTCATCTTAGCTTCATCACTTTTGACTATTGGTTGAACAACTGGTAAGGAATAATTCTTCAACACCACAGCCCTAGCAACTACTGATGCCACCGGAATCCGGCGAATATCAATCGGAACAACTTGGGGAATATCATGACTCACTGGAGGACCACTATACTCCATAGCAAACGAGTAATCTACACTATAATCATCATCAACATCCTCCTCTATTACCGAAGAACCCGGGATAGTACTTCGCAGAGCACTCGTCATCTTAACTATAACCCACAAATTTCTTGAATTTTTAACCTAAATTCACATTCAATTTCTTGAATTCCTAAGCCCCAATTCAGGAAACAAAGCAGGGACTTCACCAAATGAACCGAACTACAAAAACCCCTTTGAATTCAGATGAAAAAATCGCTATGCAAGCTATATATACACTCAAATCTAAGTCTAAAATCGATTAATCCTACAGGCTACATCAGAAATTAGATTGTATTTTTAAGACGATGATTGCATCTGGTGTTGGCTTACCAGTTGTGTGATGAAGATGGAGAGTTTTTGAACTTTGACATCTACGAGTCAAGCGAAGACTTGAGATCAGAGACCGATTCTTGATCAAAAATACAAATTGGAGGAGAGAAGTGTGGTGGGAAATATTTATGATTTAAATACTGCGAGCAACCTCATACTTTTCAATTAATTTAAATCAGGAAATTGCATTTAAAATACATACTTCTGCAGGCTTCAGTTTTTGCAAGCATCCTGGATCTGCCATGTTTCATTTACTTACCAGAATTTTGACTTTTTGATTCGTATTGTTAACAAGAGTAGGAACTTTCAGAGAAACGTCTTTTTTTTTTGCATGTTCATTTAAAAATCAATTAATTAAAAAAAAAAATCATTCGTTGATCGAAAAACATACAGAACAGTTGAGAAAAAATAAACAATCAATAATGAATAAGCTTCGTGCGCATCTGGTGCACTGCACACACCCATTCAATAATTAAAATTGTTTATATTGAGAAGTGAATATTTATTGTATTAAAAAATTTACATTGAAAATCGATAACATTATAAATTTTTTAGTATATCGACACACAATTTTTAATATAATTAGCATATACTCCCTCCCGTCCCAAAGGTATTTTTATTATTGAGAGTACACATTAAAAAAATAGAATAATGTATAAAATTATATCATTAAATGTGTTTGAATTCTAAAAATAATTCAAAATAAAAAGTGATGCAAATCAATTAAATTATGTCAATCCAATTAGTATCAAATGCAACACATAATTTAAAGAGCACTCTCACATTATTTAAAGGCAAAATATTATTATCCCCGCCCCACAAAAGTTTGCATTCTCTTTTTTAGTTTGTCCAGCAAAAGTTTGCACACTCTTAAAATGAAAATATTCTTTTAAATCTCCACCTTTAAAATCTTTACATCACAATCTCCATTATACATATTATACTCATTACATTTTAAAAGCCGTGTCCCAAAAGTACCGCAAACTTTTAGGTGCCGAAGGTAGTAAAAATTTGTCATCATAAAAATAGACCATGCATGCACTTTAATGTTGGTTCCTCCTTCTTTCTACCTTTTTTGTTGTTTTGTCTATCTAAGCATTGGTATATATATGTTCCACTCGAGAAAAAAGATTAGTTAAACATTATTTATCCAACTCATTAACTCTTTTTTTAGTTGCAATTATTCTACATTAAACCACACTATGATTATGATATTGATGTATTCTTGAAGTTGATTAAACATTAATAATTGAAGATTTATTGGACCACACATGGAAAAGATGATTGTTTATGTGCCAAATAGACCAGTGTCCTATATCATGACTTGGGCTTTCTTTTTTCCGAACTAAGCTTTTAAAGTTAGTTGCAATATCACTACAAAAAAAATGATGAATTAAAGAGGGGAGTTAGTGAGAGGGTTGGGATCCCTCTTTAATAAATAAATTTAAAGAGGGTTTTAGCGAGGGGCAAAAAAAAATTAATTTAACGAGGATCTAGACGAGGGAATCACAAACCCTCTTCAATTAACTAGGGGAAAAATAAATAACGAGCGTAAAACCCTCGCGCTTTCGCGAGGGCTCGAACCCTCGCAGATTTAACGAGCGCAAGCCCTCGCCATCATTTAAACCGGACCGAAACGAGGGTATTTCCCTCGCCGGTTTGCGAGCACTCGGGCCGTCGCCGGTTCGCGAGCGGATAACCCTCGCCAATACTAAAACGCACCGAGCCGAGGGTCGAACCCTCGCCGTTTTGCGAGCACGCCTCCCCTCGCCAATTAACGAGGGTAAAGCCCTCTCTGAGACGCATATATATAGAGGCATCAGGATTCAGTTCCAGTGCCCTATTTCTTCCCCCAAAACTCAGCTCAAGCGCCGCCTCTTAGCTCCACCGCCTGCTGCCGCCGGAAATTGGTCTGAAACTGGTTGGGCATTGATCCTCACTTGATTAATTACATTTCTACGGTAATTTTTCTCATTTTAATCGGTTAAATTTTGTAAAATTGTGATATATATATATATATTGTGTATATGTGTATGTATGTATGTATATATATGTGTGTATAATTAATTAGTTGTATAATTATTTAATTTGTAGTTGTTAAAGTCAATTTATTTAATTATTAGTAGTAATTTTTCAATAATTTAATTAATAATTATATTATTGTATGTATGTATATATATATTAATTATAATTTGTGTAAGTATGCATAAAATATGTAAGTACGTATTTTTCTTTGTGTAATTAGTTGTTTAATTATTTAATTAGGGGCGACCTTCTCCTTGGCTTGCTGAGAGGCCGAGGTCCTATGCGAGCTGGAGCCCCCAGCCTTGTCCGCGCCTTTGGCGACCTCCGCCTTCTTAGTTGCATCCAACACCGCCCCAGATGGAACGCCAGCTCGGTTCGGACGAGGCTTGCCCATTTGTAATTGCCGAGCTAAGAAGTGGTAAGCTTCAGGGACGTCGATGGGTGGGAGGTCGGCAGCGAGGTCTTCACCTGCAAAAATCCACTAAGGATCGTTAGCAAGCCGGCGAGCTTCATCGGCGAGCTACCATAACTTAGAAATTTTGAGAGTTAAACCTTGGAAAACAAGGTGGTGGGGCGATGTTATGAGCCCAGCTAGCCTCCGGCAATGGTGCCGGCACAAGTGATCGATCTCGCAATCTTTCTTCTCCCGCAAGCAACAGATAGCCCGCACAAGGTCGAAACCGACAGAAACGTCGGGCCTCCCACGGCTCGACTTGTGGTATTTCAGACCTGCAAAAATAAGAGATTAGATTAGTAAATCTAATCCAACCCACGCACACCGAATTATGCCACCTACAGCTGGCTTCTCCGTATGACTCGGGAGTAGGGATACGTCCCCCTTGCCCGTCCGAAGCTCGCCAGTCGCCGCCGATGAAGAAGAACTGCTCTTTCCAGTCGCGGATCTTCCCGGGGAGAATTCCCAGGATTTTCTCTTTGGGGCGGGCTCTTAGGTAGTAATACCCCTTGCCATCGTTCACCTGCGCAGTCATGTTAAACAGCTCGCCGAGCTCCACCGAGGTTAGTCTGTTCTCGTAACCCTCAAGCCCGAAGACGGCCAGCATCGCCAATAAGTTACTCCAAGCGTTCGGGGTGAGCTGCGTGATGGCAAGATTATTGTCCGCCAGGAACCGCCCAATGATGGGGTGTAGTGGTAGGGTGAGCCCGGCCTTCAGGGTGTGAATGTTGATGGTGGTTAACCCCGGAGGAGGGAGGTCGGCGCGCTCTTTCTTCCCGGGGGCATACATGAAGACGTCCACAGGGATGCGATATTTCTTACGGATCGTCGGTAGGGTATGTTCGCTTATGTTACTCACGACCTCGCTCGCCTTGAGATCAGATTTATTGGCGGCATCGAAGAGGTCCATTTCGGGCAGTGGGAAGCTCGCCGCATACGCCCTTACATATTCCGCCCAGTTGAAGTCGTGGATGACCTCGGCGGAGACCTGGTGCTCCGGCAGCCGGGGAAATGGGAAATCGATGAAGCGAAGATACTCGTGAGTGATCTCTACCTCAACCTCGTCCTCTTCCCCGTCGAGCTTGCGGACGAGATCGCTTGCTTGGTCGGCACTCTCGGTGACCTCCTCTGGGACCTCGGCGGCCTCCACTTCGTGGATGGCCGCGTCATCGGTGGTTCGGGCGAGGTCCTCTCGAAGCTCGCGGAGACCTGAGGCATCGTCATCTCCAGAGTTGGTAGCTCTCTCCCCCAAATCAGGGCGGACCTCACCGAGGACCTCGCGGCTACTCGGGCGAGCTACAGAGCTCGCCCCAGATCCCGAGGTGATCACCACGGGGTCATTTGGGGAATTGGCCGATCATCAGTCATTGGTCTTTTCCCCAGATTTCGGTTTGGAGGGGTCCGGCTGGTGGATTGGCTTGACATGTTGGGGTTAACAACGGGGGGTATTTTTTATACTATTTTCGAAGAGCCCAAGCCGACGCAACAGTCATCGGAGTAGCAGGGGGACGATCGGAGAATGTGCAAAACCCTCGAAAAGATTGAAGGGAAGGAAGAACGAAAGCTAAGAATAAGAAAGAAAAGTATTTCTACCTTGGGGAGCGCTCGAAAGTTCATCGGTTGCGAGGAAATCGGGCGCCGGAAAATCGTTTGGAAAAGTGAGGAAGCAAAAGTGAGAAATGAACTTAGTCGCCCATATTTATAGGCTCTGGGCGAGATCAAATATCCAAAGAGTACAGGGGCCTATTTGCAAAGAATTTGAAAAGTCATCATAATTGGCGTGGGAAACGACGCCTGAAAAGGCGTGCACGACGCCTCGAATCCCGCCCCACGTCGGCACTCGAACTGCCTCATAGGAGCTCGCCCGTGATCTCGCAGGTCAGCTCGCCCACACATTGAATGAATCATAATGTAGGCGAGCTGGGGGGCAAATGCTGATGGATGAACCATCCAAGGGTAAGGAGCTCACCAGGGTACTAGGGCGTACTCAAGAGAGAAGGTCGGTAGAGGAGCTCGCCCACAGCCGATGAGGCCGCAACCAAGCCCACCGCCATACAACCCAAGAGCTCGCTCAGGAGCCCGTCAGGGAGCTCGCCCATGTCCAGAGGGGGGACCTCGCCGAGGTCCGTCATCGCACAGCCATCAGAAATGTTACAAGGCAATGTAGCTCGCCCAGGAGCCCACCCCTAAATGTTGATGGATGAACCATCCAAGGGTAAGGAGCTCGCCAGGGTACTAGGGCGTACTCAAGAGAGAAGGTCGGCAGAGGAGCTCGCCCGCAGCTGATCAGGCCGCAACCAAGCCCGCCGCCATACAACCCAAGAGCTCGCTCAGGAGCCAGTCAGGGAGCTCGCCCATGTCCAGAGGGGGGACCTCGTCGAGGTCCGTCATCGCACAACCATCAGAAATGGCACAAGGCAATGGAGCTCGCCCAGGAGCCTACCCCTGAGCTCGCCTAAGAGCTCGTCCCGTAGCCTGCTAGATCCCGATGGTTGTGCTCTTTTTCCCTCCGTCCGATTTATCCACAAGGGTGGTTTATGGCGAGGTTTTTAACGAGGCCCATTTAGTCTAAGGCATAGTAGTAGGACGAGGCACGGTATAGGGAGCAGTGTGAGGTATTAAGACGAAGGTGTGGAACCTTCGTCAACACCGGAAGCCAAATAGGCTCGTAAGGTGCCACCTCGCTTTCGCACACCTATAAATAAGACCTCTCTTGTAACTATTACACAATTCAAGACAATTAATACATTTCCTACACAAAACTTTCTCTCTCTAAGCTCTCATTTCTCTCTCTGTACTATATCCAAGAACACGAAACCCTCCGATTATTGTTTGGTAGAATTAATCCGATATAACTAGCCACATAACAAACACGATTAGTAAATTCTATCAATAATTAGGCACTAACATTTGTTAATGATGGTGGATGATTAGGCTATATTTGTTAATGAAGTGAAATGAAGTTTCATTATTAAAATTTAAAAGTAGGGGTAGAATGAATATTTATCATATGAATAGAATTATTTTACATTAATGTTTATAATGATTTGAATTAATTAATATTTACAAATATATAATTTTATATATATGTTAATTTTATTATAACTAAATATAAGTATTACATAATTAAAATATATAATTTTAGATTAGTATAATTACATAATATAATAATAATAAAGTAAATATATAACAATTAGTTAAAATAAAAAATATATATTGTATATATATATTTTAAATGAATTATGGAATAATAAATACTACTTGCCCAAATGGCAAGACACTCAACATTCATAAGGGAGGTCACAGGTTCGAAACCCCCCTCACGCGAAAATGCTCCAGGTTTCGCGGGTCAGACCCGCGAAAATAATATTTTTTTCCATATTTGAAATTCGCGAGGGCGAACCCTCGCCAAATTTGCGACGGCGCAGACGCTCGCCACTTTGCGACGGCATTCCCCTCGCCAATATCCACGACGGCTTATCCCTCGCTAAGTTCCGCGAGGGTTCGATCCCTCGCTACTTCACGAGCACCAGCCCTCGCCAAAACACCGAGCAAACATCCCTCGCCAAATAGCGAGCACTAAACCCTCGCCATTTTGCGACGGTTTTCAGCCCTCGCCAATTAACGAGGGGCGAGACGAGGGTTAAGTTGGCGAGCTGTGAACTGGCGAGGGCCACATCCCCTCGCAAAAATCCTCTTTACACCCTAAATCCTCTTTAAATACCTCTTTAAATCTGCATTTTTTTGTGGTGTATTTAAGCCCATGATTTGATGTCCAAATTGGTAAAAATACTACTCTAAAAAAATCAAATTTTATTTTTCAAATTTTATAAATTTTTAGAAAAAAAATTGATTTTTTTTTTCAAGCTTTACTATGTTAATAATTTTTTTACATATTATACCTATTTCATGACAGACTCTATCATGATTCATCCACTTAAATGGAACACTTAGATATGAAACAAATGAAGTTGTAACAAATTTGAACATTTTTTTTATGAAAACAAAATCATGTTCATCATACAATCACAAACATCTAATTCACACTCAGTTATGGTTCACTACTAAAAATTCAGAAAGTCAGATGTGATCTTCAAAATCATTATCCATGGTGGTAGGTGCTTCAGATGCTACCACACAAATACCACGATCCCAATCGACGTGATCGCATCTCGACCGTTGGATGTCTCCTGAACCACTCTCTTCAACATTGTACGGCTGGTGATGATGCATAAGCGGAAACGGCGATGAGATTCCATGGACCACAATCCTGCTGTTGTGTAGCAGATCGATGGTGTCGATCTTAACGTAGTTGATCTTCATAGGAGACAAAAGTCCTCCGCCTCCTGCGGTGGTCACCACCAGGTTATTTCCAGCATCCATAGTACGCAACGATGTCCCCGGCGGTATGCGCACGAGCTCCGCCGCCGCCAGTCGCCAGTTCGGCACCACATGGAACCTGAAAGACGATAAGTAAGCATATCCCCCGGCGGAGAAGATCTCGGCATCATCGAGCGCGAAGATCGTTATCGATTTCAACTCCGATAACTCAGCGTACTTTACACGCATCGCGAGCGAGACGACACTGAATCCCAAGGCGTGGAGGCGTATAATAGCGTCCTTCAACATCAGGCGCATGATAGATTGCGGCGACGGCAGCGATGAGATGGAGGAGAGCGTGGGCGGCGGGAATGAAAGCGAGGTCATGCGCTCGACATTGCAGGAGAGCGGAGAGAGGTGCGAGATGAAGCCCTGGAGGCCGTGGATGACGACGAGGCCATTGTTGAAGACGTCAGGGCTCGTGATTTCGACGCCGTTGACGAAGGCCTTATCCTTGCCGTTGCTGGTGATAGTGAGGCAGCGATTGGGGGCGACAGTTTCGATTTTGGTGCCGAATGTGAGGGTTAGGATGAAGTGGAGAGGGTAGAGGCCGGGAATAGAGAGCTCCTGGAGGAGCAGAGGGAGAGAGCAGGTAGGACAAGTGAGGAGAGAGGCGTCGGAGGGAGCGAAGATGGTGAGTGGAGTAGTGGCGGAGAGATTGGCGGAGACGGTGGCGGTGGAGAGCTCCTGGAAGCCGAGAGTGGAGAGGATTGTAGCAAACAAAGCTGGAGGATATGTGAGAGTAGGCGCCTGAAAAGCTGTGGAGGAAGGAGAGATGGACGGTGCATAGCCGCCGTCAGCGGCGGTTACAGTGAGTGATAGGTGGAGGAGGAGCAGCACCATCAGGATCTGGAATCGCGCCATTGAAACTGTGCCAGAAAAATGTGATTGAAACAGTTATTGTTGATTTATATATATGTGTAACAGAAGAATGGAGGGAAATGGAATTTGTGTGACAGAGCAGCAGTCTGTTGGGGGCAGCAGATTCTAGATGGAAGGTTTGAAAGTTTAAAAAAGAAATTGTAAAATTTAACAGAATATTTTATGTTATAAAAAGGCAATTAATTAATTGATAAGATGTGAGAAATTTTATTGAGAAATTAAAAATAAACATACTATATAAAGTAGAGTTATGTACGATTTTTTTAATTTCTTAAATAAAATCCAACTTGACAGATCAAAATTTGAATTTAACTGAAGAACAGTGAATTTTATGGGAGTGAAAATCCCAAAATTCTTAGCAGATTCGGACTTCGGCCCACTCTCTTCGAGTTTATAGAAATATGTAAAGCAGGAAAACTCAAAAATGGACTATCTTCCAACATAAATGAAAAAAAAAAAAAATTCAAATTTTCAAATTATTCAAAGGAAAATAAAAAAATAATTTTTTTTCTTTACTTTTAGATACATCGAATGGATATTTGTCTTCACGGTAGTACATAACTAGTACTCCCTCTATCCTTTCTATAAGTTGCTTATTTTGTCATTTTTCGTGGTCCCATATACGAGCAACTTATAAAGGACGTATGGAGTATTAAAGAGGATGATTATAAAAAGAAATAAAGGGTAGTAAAATGTGATAATTAATAATTATCTTATTTAAGAAAAAAAATAGTATTGTATATATTTTTTATTCTTTTTATTCATTATGCTTATTATATATTTATTTTTAAATTAAATTAATAGGGAATTGAATTAATAAAAAAAAGTATAGTTGCCCTACCATAACGGATATGTGGATTGTAGGGCCAAAATGAATACATATAGGCCCAATAATCTTGTGAGCCCCAAATTGCATTCACAAAATTTCGGCGCGTTACCGTTATTCGGTGGACTTTCTTCTTCTTCAAGACAAGATGCAAGAATTTCACTTTTAGCAGAGTATAAAACTTCCGACTAATCGCCATTTTCTTCGCGAAACACCGCGGGATTGCAGAGATGGAGTTTTATTCCGAAGAAGGCAAACAATTCTCCCCAGACTCATCCACTTTAATCTTGGTTCGTTTTAGGGTTTCAAATTAATTACATTCAAAATCGCTATTCTATAGTTTTCCTATTAAGATGTCAATCTCGTCTTCTTAATTTCAGCCGGCTCTATCAATTGGAAATGTTGGGCAGCTAACTGTGGATCTGTTAATCGCGTCTCTGAAAGCGGAAAAAATCGGCTACTTAGACGATCCGAATGTGCTTCCTTGTGTTGGTAATGATGCTTATACGCCGTCGCCTCCTGGGAAACTAGCTCTCCCGCTTGAAGGTATTTCACAGATTCTTATTTCATCTTCAGGCGTGTTGATGTTTGTCTTAAAGTATTTGGTTATCTTGCAGCTTATGAATCATCGTCTAGTGCACTGACACTTGTACAGCAGCGCTCTCCACTTATTAAGGTACTAATATATCTTCATCTCTAAAAATTAGCTTGTAATTTAGTAAAAATTGATTATTGGGCAACCTTGGGTTGCATATAATGGCTCTTATCTTTAACAAAAAAAAAAAATCTATGAATGTTTGTGAAATAGGGTACGATGATGTCGTATGCTAAGAATGTGGCAAGTTTTGTGGCTGATAATGGAAAGAAGCATGTTATTATACTTTCCAGCTTGGATTTTGGGCGATGGAGAAACATTGATATGTCAAGGTAACTTCAATATCAATTTGAATCTAATCTCTGCTGGTGTTTTCCTTCTATGGCTTAGCCAATCAAACTTCCAATCCATATGGGTTCTGATATTGGAATAATTTTTCAATCAATTATTTCTTTTGCAGCAAACAACCCTAAACCAGCAGATAAATAACTGTAAAATACTAAATGGCAGTGGCACAGCTAAGGAGGAAGCTTTAAATCTTATTTTTTCTACATTTCAGTTCATTAACGTTGAAGAGAAAAATGTATTTTAAACCCAACACACATATATTAACTGTTGTAATCGTGTTTAGTTTAGTGAACATTTACGTACCATCTTCATATATGCATATACAGTCATTACTCAGACAGGTACTAACCTTAAATGTGAGGGATAATAAGTATTAGGTTTGTTGATTTTCCTAAAATATTTTATTGTGCACTTTACTAATTCAGTGTTATGTACCAGTGGCTTGCAGATCCATTACTTGTCTAACTCTAATTTGGATGGAACTGATGCTGTCTGTGAAAGTTTTGGGTGGAAAAGACTTCAAGGTTATGATTCTACCCTAAAAGCATGGAAATATTTGGATGCACTATCTGAGGAAGGGTCTGCGCATGATGAAGATTTTCCTTTTGAGGATCTAGGAGATGAAGAGTACTATGCAAGTTTGCCTTTTGCTGCTCTCTTTTCTTGCTTTAAGGTAATGGTTCCTCATTTTTATGTTGAACTTAAAATATCTTCTGGGTTCTGGCATGGAATCACATTCATTTGCTATTTTACTCACACTATCTGAGCTATTGGGTGTTCATAAATTATCCTAATCATATCTTAGTAGTACAATATTTTTGTTATGTGTAACTTTCTGTATATCCAATGTTGGTGAGATCTATTATAAAAGTCACTAAGGATGCCTGGGCCCAAATGGACTGTTTAGCACATTGGTTTTGACATTTTTTGGTTTGTCAGACTCTATATTTGTTCTTCACTTTTTCTGCTGTGCATCTTGCTGAATACATTGGATCATTTTTTAATATTTCTTTCTGTAAATAGGCCAAAGGCTTAGAAGTCACTTGCTTATTTTGCTACTGCTCGGAGGGAGACAATATACCTGAAGCTTTTGGTATGGCCGAGGCAACACTCAAACTTATGGGATTGAACCAGAATGAAGTCCCAGGTGAGTTTTTCTTAACCTTAAGTACATCACTTTTCTTGACCTTCAAGTACTACATTTGTATTTTCTTTTGTTTTTTTTTTTTTTTTTTTGCTGATAAATAAATTTGGGTAAAGCGGGGCGGGTCTGGCCCGACCCAAAATCCTTGGGGCAGGGCGGGTACCCACGGGTCGGGGCAAATTTGCCATCCCTATGGAAGGCATTTATTTCCACATGTTCTGGATTTAGTTTATCTTCTAGAATATGGCTTCTTGTCAATATCTCTAAGAGATAGTTCAACTCAAAAACAATCTAATTTGTACCTGTGTTACAATTTTCAGGCAATGGTGATGCTAATTGGATCACACCATTCTCATGGCAGAGTGTATACGGCCCCCCAGCAGATATGTCTCTTTTCTAGGTACCTCTTATCGTATTAGGCTTTGGAGGTTTGTATTTGTTTGTTCTTCTAGGTTCCTTTACTCCGCGCTTGACCTAGGTAATAGAACAAGTTATCGAAGAATTGTATTCTTTCAAGAAGATATTGTTTTCAATATTACTAGTGATCGAATTTACTATCAGATTGTGGACTAACTAAACCAAGTCACAAAGTACACTTTAGGCTCGCTATGTTTTAAGTGCAAATGGTAGACATTAGGGGCGCTTTTTAAAAAAAATTAGTTTAGGCACAATCTCAATTTCATTTTTCCCCTAGTATTTAAAAATAAATAAATTTTTACCCTCCCAAATCACATCAGTTTAGTCTGTAATGTATTATCAAAACTTTGATCATCCATCCAAATTCATACCAACAGAGACTGACGGTTTCATCTACATCAGTGTGATCACCCATTTGTAGTAGTTTTCTGTTGACTAATGGTCATTGCCATTATTTAGCTGTGGGCATTTGTTTTAATTCAAGTTATAAGATTTTTTTTTTTAAATAACATTCATTGGTGAATTTGTCTCTTTCGTCTTCGTGGGTGTATGCTCTAATCTGTCAACACCCCACATTAATTGCTGCAGTTTTAGTTATAGGGCTAAACTTTCTGTTACCATTAATATAAATTTGACTAGGAAATTCATGTAGGGGTCACTTGTGGCATATTTATGAAAAAATAATGTGGAAAGTAGGCAAATTGGATAGAGATTTGTGTAAATACTACATAGCGGATCTGTGATGAATCCGATCAATTTAATTAATTTTATTTTTATCGGTAACTGTTAGTTGCTAAAAGTTAGTTAATTTTATTTTTATCGGTAAGTGTTAATTAGAAGTTAGTTCGTCATGTCTCCAAATTCTTCAAAAAATTTCTCAAAGCCATTTCATATCTCCCTTAATTCGTTTGGATCACTCAAGTGAGGAGTCCAGTGTCCAGGTGAGCTAACCTTCCTGTCATTAAATCAATTTAATTAACGGTTGAATCGAATTGACTCCTTCTATTTGGCCGGATTTTTTATGTCATAAATTTGTGGTCGAATCAATTAATTCAATTGCAGCAATATAATTTTGATCAAATCAAGTATGAAAAAGTGAACCACCAACAGTCCAATCGAGTAAATATATAATTGGCGCACATTTGTACTCTGATTCATTGCAATTTGTTTTTTTTTTTTTTATGTTGATATCTAAACGCAAATTTGCACACTACTATAAAATGAAATATTAATTCGACTTTGAACTCTCCCGTATTCAACTAATTAATTAAGTTGAACTCAAATGATTTCACAAGAAACGTCTCTTATTCCATCTTCATGCAACTACAAACCAAAGTAAAATTTGAAGAGTGAAACTCATGCGCCAGTTTAGACACAACTATATGTACAGTTGTTTCAATGTTCGTTATAATAGAGAAAGTTCCCGTTTCACCCAATTTTTATGAGTGATTTACATATTGGTTTAAAAAAAGTCACTATTTTTATAAATAGATTCACAATATTTGCACATAAGTATATATTTTTCTGCACGGAAGCATTTTTTTTTTTGCACAAAACCTATTTGTAAATATAATAATTTTTTTGAACCTATATGTAAATTACCCAATATCGATATTTTCGCAGCTCTTAATTTTATTCCAAACACATATTTTTCATCACCAATTAGATAAATGAGTGACTTACACATAGATTCAAAAAAGTCACTATATTTACAAATAGGTGCTGTACAGAAAAAAACATGCTTCTGTGCAAATATTTTGAACCTATTTGTAAATATAGTGATTTTTTTAAACTATATGTAAATGATCCTAGATAAATTAATTACACGTTGTGGCACAGTGTCTTGCACATCCAAATAATAGCTACATTAATACTTGTGCAAATTGTGGCAGCTTCATGAGTTCAAGCGTTGGAGTGATGGATGGGTTATGGAGATATAGAAGTGTACATTTCCACCTAAGACTCGGACAGCGACCCAGCACTGCAGGTTTATCTTGGAACAAATCCCACAATTCTCTAATAAATTTGTAAAATAATAAATCAAAGTGTAGCATCTGGCCTATTAGCTCAGCTGGTTAGAGCGTCGTGCTAATAACGCGAAGGTCGCAGGTTCGAGACCTGCATGGGCCAATATTTTTTTTGTTCTGTAACTAAATTATGAAGATGAAAATTACCATAACTTTTTATAAAAAAAAACTTGTGGTTCAAACAATTTAAATGACATAGAATTGGAATATTTTTCAAAGAGTAGGTGGGCCCATGAGCGATAGTTAGTGTCTCATGTTGCAATTAATCAGTGGTGGATCTTATTCTAATAAAATCCAAAAAATGCATGTTACTTGTCACCTAACAAAGAAGGAACGCATGCCATTCAATCTATAATATGTCATTTTCATATTAAGATAACATAGTTTTGAGTCTTCAACCAAAATAATAATAATAATTTATAAATATATAATAACAAAATGTTATTCCTTTTTTGAAAACTTTTTGAAATTAAAATTTGCCCTTTCTAAATTTATAAAGCCATCGTAACTTTCATCTCCACCATCAATATAATTAAATATGAATGTATTAATTCCATATTATTAATTATTCTAGAAACGTTGGGATCTCAATAACCTACTATCATCTAAAATTGTTGGGATCTCAAAACCTACATGTATACATTAATAATGCATGTAAATAATAAATTAGTTATTCTTAAAATATTAGAATCTCGAAAAGCCTCTCACCTATCTGAAAAATTATCTTCAATACCATGACTGTAAAACTATCAAATGCTATAATAGTAACTGTAAGAATTTGTACAATCATTTTATCCCATAGCTATCCAGTAATGAAACATCTATATTAAAAAATCTGTACAGTCATTTCATCATCCAATACCCATCTCACATGCCATATTCTTCAAAGAAGTTCCCTAAATATAATGTTTATGCTACAAAATTATGATCACATATTACACAAAGAAATAAGAGTAACTTTAAGAATTTGTACATCCATTTTATCCCACAGCTATCCAGTTATATTTCAGTTACAATAATTAACACACGTATTACACAAACATAAAATATAATTACAACAGATAGCCATGTCATCCTCCAATACTCATTTCGCATGTCATGTTTATCAAAGTAATTCCCAAAAATAATGTTTCTGTTACAAAATTAAAATCACCTATTACACAAAGAATGAAATGGAAATGCGACGGTTGAAACCTAAGTGTTTCCCAATCTTTTCTCCTGAAAAATAACAAACATACAACAACATAGGAGTCTCTCTTAATACATGGCTACATTAAGTTTTTCGTATCACCTTTTGTTAAAACCTTACACATTCCCCTCTAATTTTATTTTTCCCTTCACACTCATAATTACTCCCTGCACCATCATTATTTATCCCAACATTAATTTTACACCCCAAAATCTTGAAGGGAATAAATAGTCCAGTCTTTTTTTGTGGCACAACCTATTTCCAAAGCAAAATTTCTGAAAATCAAAAGCTGCAAATTATAATGGCGCCCATATGGAGTTTGATCAAAGATGTGGATCCATCAAAAACTACTTGGGCATTAAAACTTGGAGTTGTGTGGTCTTACAAAACAAGGTTTCCAAATCAAACTGAAGCTAATAGTTTGGAGTGTGTTTTTCATGACCAAGAGGTATTAGAAAATTCTTATTGATATAACATTTTTTAGGTCATTCTTCCCTTATTCATTTCAATTATTCAATTTTATACTGGGTCAACGAATACATGCGATTGTTCCCCATCGACAGAGTAATTGTTTCAAGCATCTACTACACGAAGGATGTACTCATTGCAGTCAAGAATTTTGTTGTTTGCCCCATCAAAATGCCTTTCAAAACTACAAGCCACAAATATAAACTACTTTTGTTCAAAAAGACTCAAGCTTTTGAGTTTTTCGATCATTCTTTTCCTTTAACGATGTACGAATTTCAAAGGTTTTCTGAGTTTCTAAATCCTTACAATTTAGATCAATCACAATTTTTTGGTAAACTAATACCTTTTTCCCCTTCCATATTTCTATGGCCCCCTAATTTATTTTTCGAGTTTTTTTTAACTATTTTCATATTTTTACAGAAGAAAAAAGATCTTATAATTGAGGAAATAATTTAAGGATTTGAGATAAAAATTGCACTCATTTCTGGCCGGGTACTCCCTGTTGCTACGGCTGGTGGTTATGTTCTATCAACATCATTTTTCGTGGAAGATTAGAGCAAGCAGGTGAAACAGAATGAAGGGGGTGAAACAACAATGGACTGGATTTCTCACCCGAGGAGATTCATCAGACGATGAAGATATGACGATTTTAGAGGGAGATGAGCGGTTTTCCAGTGGCATAACGACATAGAGACAGCGAGAAAAGGGTTTTTTGGGGAAAGGGAAAAAATATTCTTATATGTTTGTAACGTTCAATATTAATTCACAAAACACTTTAAAAAACACCCAAATACCCTAAAAAAATTGCTCAAAATCATACCAAATTCTGAAAAATCTCAATATTAGAGGTTTTAATTTCTAAATTTTATGTATGCATGCATGCCAGCATGACAAACTTTTACTCACTCCGGCGAGCGAGATACATCATCAATTGCCGGTCGGAGATGAAAAGTATGTATCAGATTAAAATTACGTAAAAGGTTGTGCTTTTTAATTATAATCGTAACGCCCAAGATTAAATTGAAAGGCGAGTAAAAGGTGGTGTATTTTTATAGAATTAACCATTTGTAAAATAAATAAATAAAAAGCCGTCTGACTTTACTTAAGGAATTTTTTCTTAAATTTTTACGAAACCAACCAATAATCGTTACACATATAAGAAAAAAATAAACAAACAAACCGTGCATTGCACGGGTAAAAATCTAGTAATAATAATACTAAGACATTTAAGTAGTACTCCCTCCGTCCATGAATTTTTTTCTCATTTCATAGTCGGCACGAGATTCAATAAAAAGTAGTATTATATTAAAATAGTAGATAAAGTAAGAGAAAAGTAAAAATATTGTGGGGCCCAAACTTTTATTATGTATGGATTGTTACCAAATAAGGAAATGAGAAAAGATTTTGTGAAAAAACAAAAAAGGAAATTGAGAAATAATTTTGTGGACATAGGGAGTATGTTTTATTTTCAAGTATAATGAGGACAAACTAAACTTATTACTTCAAAAGCACAATTCCAAGAAACTTGTGCATCTCCTGTCCCAAAAAAAAAAAAAAGATCCACTTGTGCATATACATTGGAGGAGGATAATACATACAGCCCACTCCAACCTACAATAATATGTTTGGTCCCATTTCCCACCATAACCAACGGTGTGGAGACAAGTGGTGCAAGGGAACGATAATTATTTCAGCTTTCAAGACTATATAATAGTAAAATAAAAGCAATATTCATGGATCTGAAAAGATGTGTCCACAGATTATACATAATCACACTTAGTTAAACACTAAGGGCATGTTTGATTTAAGGGACTAAATAGTCAATTCCCAAATACAGGACTATTCCGGCCAAAACATGCATGTTTTGGCCGGAATAGTCCTGTGTTTGGGGGATTAACTATTTAGTCCTCTAAACCAAACATACCCTTCGTATAGAGTAAGATGTCGGCAGATGTGTCCATTTTTCACTTTCAGAAATGAACAACGAGCTATCCACATTCAGAAATTAGCAAGTGAAACATCAATTCCAACATAACCAACACCACCAGCTTATTAATGCTTCCGCATTCAGCAAAACACCAGTGTTCGATAAAATAAGATGATGATATCCTTAAGTAAATCCTACACAATCTCGTCCCGTGATCTTTCTCTCCTTCCCACCAACTTTCTTTGTCCAAACATCACTCAAGCTCTTTGAAGTCTTGTAAAATTAAGGTGAAACAGATACTGAGAATTCTGGTAAATCTTACCAAGCACCCTTATTGACTTGGTTAAGGATTCTTGGTGGCAGAGATGCAAACATTGGACTTGGAAGGCCAAGAAAAACTGATACATAAGAGAAGGCAGTAATAACCAGCAATGAGAAATCAACGGTGGTAGATTCTGTGCAATCACGTCCTATGGCCACGAAAGTTTGTCCCGGGTCTGTAGGTACCGCTGTTAGCATCCTTTTGAGATTGGGGCAGGCTGTATTCTCTTCATCGTCAATATTCTTCATGTCCTTTGGAGTTGGATTCTACAACTACACAGCTTTTTGGTAATGTTTTCCCCAACATATTTGTGACAAGTGCACTCCTTTTAACCTGCATCAGAGTAATTCCTCTTAAGATTCTGTTTCATATTGCTATAACAATTGCAAGATTCTGCATACTAGCTCGTGGATTTGGCCCCAGAATCATGAGAATAAATGATAATTTGCCTTAAACATATTCATACAGGAACTAACATATCTGATATGCTTTTCAGATAGATTTTTAAGATGACAAGTGGTTTTACCTTTTTTTCTGATTCTGCACCAGTGTGTACTTGCAGGGACTCGAATGTTTCACCGTGATTAAAGCATAATTTTCCATTTCCTTGTGTTGATGTCACAGCTTTTTGGTAACAATCATGGGCTTAGTGATTCCGTGGAGTTTAACTTTGGCAATACTTGATGGATATTCTGTCCTCACTAAGTTCCCCGTTGGTCAGTCGGGGATATTGAGAATTATTATACTAGGGGACTTGGTAATTCCTGCCCTTTGATCCCATATAAACAACATAAATGTTAAATGCACGGTATAACAAAGTTGATGTTCATAGGTCTTATCGATTCTCACGCTGGCAGCAGCAAGCTCAACTGCAAGTATCGTCAATCTTCTGCTCAATGCTGATGTCTCCTTTTGCCCTCCAAGATTCTGTAGTCAATACCTGATTTCATCCGCAATGGCCTTCTTCTCATGGTTTCTTTTGCTGAGCTCGGCTCTATCAAATCTTTGGCTGCTTCCATCGTTGGATGTTGATTGAGGCTTTATAAATGCCAAAATATTGCATTAGTCCAAGTACAGGTGACGCAGTTGAGAGGGAATAACCATATCATTCCATCAGCTTTCTTGCACCAAAATACAAAGGTATAAGATGCAGATCTAATCAGGCAAAAATGGGGAAAAACAAAATTTGACGCATGTTAGTTGGCCAGCGGTATGCATTGACAATAAGGCAAAGAACTTATGCTTCAAAGCAATGCAAGGTGATCATTGGCTTTGTCAATAGTATTCTAGAGCTTCCAATTAAATTGTACATACGGGTTGGATCTCCAGCTGGACCGACCTAACCAAATAGGATCACTAACTGGTTAGCATAGCTTGTTGTGTCATATATTCAGCTATAGATTGACACACTGACCAATAGATCTAAAGAAGACTGTAATTGTTTCATAATAATTTCAATTTCCAATCAAAGTCTTCTGAAAAAAGAAAATGTTAATGACGACAAGTGTTTCTGCAAATGCTTGATGGAATCCATAATTTCAACACTGTACAATGATTGACATGAGGAATCCATTGAGATATTTCATTTTGAAGCTTCAGATGAAACAGAACAAATATTTAGATGTTTCTTAATCTCATTTCTTCTGTTTTTGAACCACAGAGAAAAATTTGAGACAATGTATCCAAACTACATTCAGCAAACACACCAAAGCCCAAAGTCCAAACAATTGTAGTCTAATTCCCCAGAAAAAGGAAAAATAGAGCTTTTAGCATCTGATACTTTATACTCGGAATGATAATGAAACTAAGAGTCTAAATAATGTAACAGTAATGAAGTTCAAATTGATTATCGCATGTCATCCTACCAAATATGTGCACTTAAATGCACATACAACGTGCAATCTTACTTAAATATGTATTAGTAAGCACTAGACTACTAGGTAACAGAGATTGCAAATAATGAAGAAATCTCCATCTTCAGAGTTAAACATAGATTAGAAGATGAAATGTAAAATTCAAGCCTCTATTAAATATGCTGCCACACACTTAAAAAAAATTTATGCATTGAACAAGATATCGCACTTAAAAAACTGAGTGGATGAACCTTTACCATGCATATATAAGAAAAAATTTGGCAGGATACACGTTGCATAAAGAAGAGGCACCACCTTGAACTAAATCCTACATGTTCTCCAACTTTCATCACCACCAAGTAGCCCTCGAGATCAATAAAACTTACAAGAATCACTTAGTTGGGAGAGTAGGTAAATTGAACAATGAAGGAGGCTGGAGCAGCCAAACAATGTACTAGTATGTTTATAATACTTCGTCTAAATGTGCAATATCAAAAAATGACCTTATGATATAATGTTCATTGTCAGAAGATTTGTCATACAGCTACAAGTGAAAAATCGCATTTTAACCAAACATTCAGAAATATCTCTAAACACTAATTATACCCAGAAAATTAGGAAGTTGTCGCAAAATCTACAACTTGAGGGAATTGAAGAAGATCAAGCCCTGAGAAAAACATGTTGCTTAACCAGAGAACCCCATTCCCGTCCAAGTTGCTTCATTCTTTTGACCGTACCACCACCTACTTCTACACCTAGGACAATTCTTTATAAAGCATTTCTTTCCTCAATTTATTGGCCATTGATTCATTCCCCTGTACTACATACCCATCAATGAATGCACCGTATATCTCTGAATTTGGTTCAAACCCTTTCACAACCATCTCTGCCTGAAGCTTTAAAGCCTCATCCATCTTTCCCTCCCCACACAGACCCTTGATCAAGTTCTCATAATTCTCCTTCTCGAGAAAAGCCCCACTCTTTGCAGCCATGGACCAAAATTCTGAAGCTACTGAAATTTCATTCTTATCACAAAGTGACCTAATCATAACATTAACAGTTGAATTGTTTGGACAAAAGCTTTTCCTACACATGTCCTTGTACAGAATGATTGCATTCCCAATATCTCCAATTTCGCAATACCCTTTGATGAGATGTTCGTAAGTAGCACAAGTAGACTCCACACCTTTCATCACCATTTCTCTGTAAATCTCCTCAGCCCTTTCAACCTCTCCAACTCTGCAAAACCCTCCAATCAATGTATTATATGCCACAGCATCATGGCTGAAGCCTTTATCCTCCATTTCCTCCCATATCCTCATCGCATCGTCCATTCGCCCATCATCACAATATGCTGCCATTAACACACTAAAACTATACATATTTGGCACACATCTAATTCCTGTAAATTCTTCCCACACCCCCTCTACCTTATCTAGCATTCCCTCTCTATAAAAGCCAACCATAACCACATTTAACGTATTCGCATTCGGACAGAGTCTCTTATCATGTAAGCAATTTCTACCCTCAGTATCAATATCATTACCAAAAATTTCCCTATACAAGTCATACCCAGCAAAGCAACCCCGACTCTTGGAAACTAATTCAATTAAAGAGTTGCAAGTGCAAGTTCTCAGAATCACATTCTTTGACTTCAAAATTGCATAAATTTCAAGCGCACGATCAATCTTTTTTGACTCTATACAAGCTTGGACTAGCAAATCAAACACAAAGGGTGCAGAATCACAGGCCCTATAAGTTTTGATCAGTGCCTCAAGAAGTGCAACAGGGTTTTCCTGCTGGGTATCAGAGAACGCACACATGGCTGATTTTATTACGTTTAGGGCATGGGATTTAAGCCTTGAGCGCGAGAGAATGTGAATGACAGTAGAGTAGGAAGTGAGGGAGTGAGAGGAGAGAGAGTGGTGGACAGTAAAGTTGAAGAAGCGAAGTACCAGGTGGGCATTGTTGCGGATTTGAAGGGCGATTTGAGAGAACTGAGATGGGGTGAGGCGCTTGTCTTTGCTGGTGGTGAGGAGTGAGCGGAGGTGGGACCACCGGGATTTCGAGCGGTGGTGTCTGAGAATTGAGACGGCGGCGGACACTAAATCGGCACCGGTAAGTGGTGGTGGTGATGCTGAAGAAAATTTCAGGGGTTTTGGAAATAGAGAACAGAAGAGGGATTTCCGAACATTAATTAAAAACGCCATGAATGTCTCTCTGATCCTCCATCACTAGCAGACGATTTCCCTGAGACAGAAGTCGGAAGAACCGACCTGGGCTGGGCCACTCTTCATTAGTTGGAATGGGCCTATCGTCAGAAATTGGGCTGGGCCTCTCTTCATTAGTTGGAATGGGCCTATAGTAAGCGATTGGGCCGGGCCATAGCTGTAGCATTTTACATTAAAGAACTACTCTCTAACAGAAATAATAATTTAAAACAAAATAAAATATGTGCATATTAAATGCAGTTTGCAATTTAAAACTTTAGATAATATTAATATTTTTTACTAAAAATATATAATTTCCATTCACTTAGTTAATGTGCAAGTTTATTATTACTCTCACTAATTTTTATTATATTTAGGGGAGTAATTGATCAAATTGTTTCATCCTGTAACTTTTTATTTTGAGGTAATGTATATAGTTAATAATTTAATATAAATAAATTGATATTCGTCATCAAAATAATCTCCAATTTTTTTTATTCAATCTCTGATTATTGAGTTTGTCTTTGAAGCATCTTCCTATCATGCGTTGTACATTAATCAAAGTTAAGAAGCTTATAATGGATTCGGGATACTTTGTCAAAAAAATAATAAAAAAATAATAATAATAAAAATATTAAGAAACTTATAGATCACTTAGACCACTAGTAGTTTCTATAAAGTTGAAATATTCCATATTTCTTTTAGAGACCACAAGAAACAAAAAGAATGAAAAAGTAAAAATTCACAAAATTTCATTATTTGATGCTTTTTTTTTTGTCCAACATTTATATTTTTTAATTTTAAGAATGATAGATTGCTTACTCAAAGGTTATTCTTCGTTTGTATCTTTTAGCATGTGGAGGAGGAAGAACGTCTGCTTCATCAATACTCTTCTTAAGATAATTTTCCAAGCATAGAAATATTTATTTTTCTGTTTTTTTTTTTCACTTATTTAACCTTGTGATTTAGAAATAAAGGGTCCTTTTCTTAATTTAGTTTCTGAATTTGATTTATTTAAATAAAATAAAAAAACTTATACATTTCTAATACCTATTAATATTAGTCTACACACTACAAATTGCTTTAATTTGTAAATTAGGCGATTTTTTTTGGAAGCAATATAGACGATAAGTTTAAATGTAAGAAGAACCCCAAAAAATATATTCTTATAATTTGCCAAAAATATTTTCTGGAATAAAAATTAAAGTGAAGATACTACTTAAAAGAAAAAAAAAGATGGAATTACTTTGGCTGAAAGCAAATGTAGTGATAGTGAAAGTAAAAATAATTGAATCAAGGAATTTATTCTTATGCCATTTTAGTCTCTACCTAAACCAACCATTCATAAAAAATATTTTATTGCCTTCAATAGTAAATATTAACATCATAAGACTAATTAAATCTCAGGATGTCGTTATTCTTTATCAAGATATATAATTTATAAATTATCGAATAATTATTTAAAAAACCAAAATATATTCACGTCCCTCAAATTCCAGAGATGTATGCTATTCATATAGAAAAAAAAATGGTGTCATATATGAGACAAAATTTATTTATTTTATTATATGATAATAAGTTTATACAATTTTAAATCAAATATAACTCAATTGCTTAAATGAAATTGTAAAACATATATGTCACGAAAAAGTTCATCCTCATATAGTTATGGAGTAGTATGCAAGAATAATATATCCCTTTCAAGAATATTAATTATGGAGTAGTTATATCCACATCTTTATTTCTTTATGACTTTGGCAAATGAATCCAATATATTATGTACGACATAATATAATATGTCCAATTGATTAATATACGAGTGAATTTTTTGTACATTAAATGCACCGTATAACTCAAATTTATTTTTTAAAAAGTTACATAAAATATTATTAAAAAATTACACATGCTATTTTTAAAAATATACTTTTTACTAATGCGTATAATTCTTCAATAATAAATTGTGCAACTTTTTAAAAATATATTTGAATTGTATATTGCGCTTAATATATATGAATATATATAGTTCTTCATCCCACAATTAATTTTATATTTTTTATCTGTCATATAATATCATTATATATTTAAATAAAATTCCAAAAATGTATTTTTAGTAATTCTTTTGAAAAATATATCTAACCACGTGTGAATTTTTGTACAAGACAAATGGGAGTAATATGTGAATATCTACAAGGAATAACATTTTTGCACCCTTGATGCATGTAATCATTTTTTTGAATTTCATGAACGAATTTATATGGTTATAAGAGTACTCCTCATTAACAAATAACAAACAAATATAAATAAGTAATAAATTTATGAAAAACAATAATAAAAAAAAGTTTAAAATATGATTTTGAGTACCCTCAAAGAACTTCTAACCTAGGATATATTATTGCTTACATGAGTTGTACTTGTAAGATAGTGGATTCCGAAATATTTAAAATTGAGGGAGAGAACCTTTAAAAGCTGAAAAGACTCTTAGGCTCCATTTTGATGAGTGGATTTGAAATTCGTGAATTTTACACACAAATAATCACTCTTTCCATGTAAGTTAGTGCTCTATTTGAATGGATGGATTTTAAAAAAAACTATATGTAAGAAGGTACATATTTCAAATCACGAATTGTAAAGAGATGGAGGAACAGAGAAAAAGTAGGGAAAAAATAGACATGGAAGGGTAGAGAGGAGAGATTTCACAAATGACATGGTTTTGGGGAGGATTTAGAATTCCTCTATTTTGAACATAAATTCAAATTTAAATATTTGTAAATTCACCTAACTTATTTGGAAAGAGTGATTATTTGTGTGTGAAATCAATGGATTTCAAATCCACTCATTCAAATGGAGCCTTAGATGAATTTACAAATACTTAGATTTGAGTTTATGTACAAAATGTAGGAATTTTAAATCATCATCAAAATCATGTCATTTGTTAAATCCCCATCCCTACCCTTCCATCTCTATCTTTTCTTTACTTTTTCCCTTCTTTCTCATCTTTTTATAATTCGTGATTTGAAATATATGTCTTTTTACATGTATTTTTTTTTTAAAATTCATCCATCCAAATGGAGTCTTGTACTCTAATTTTATAGTTTGCTTACAATTATATGATTTAATAAAGATATTTATTTTTATATTTAATGTATTTGTACTTTTAATTTCAAAAAATTTAATCTTTTTAAGAATAAATTTAAATTCCGATTTAAACTCAATTTAGGGGCATAAAATTGAATAGGTAGTTTGGAGCCAAAACCTCAAATTAAACAATATTTATCAATTGCTTCAACTTCAAGCCACCATGTTAAACCTTAAATTAAATTAGTAGTATACTATATCCACATAAATAGCAAAAGTAAAAAAAAAAAAAAAAATTCAGAATTAATAAATCCTCGACCACCTTTATAAAATTAACCATCCAAAATTTGGTTGCCTATTTCAATTCCCAATTAAGCATGAAATACAGCGAAATCTCCCACTTCAGCCACCCCCGGCACACCCTGAAATTCGACTACACGGAGGCGCCGTTCAAATGCGACGGCTGCAAGGAAGTCGGCATCGGCTCCTCCTACAAGTGCGGCGCCGCCGCCTGTGATTTCGACCTCCACACGCATTGCGCGATCCCTTCCCCCACCATCATCCACCCTTTCTACACCAAGTGCTCGTTCCAATTCCTCAGCCGGCCGCCGGGGGCGGAGGCGCGTTACTGCAACGCGTGCGAGAAGAGAGTGACGGGGTTCGTGTATCACTGCAAGTCGTGTGATTTTGACCTCCATCCCTGTTGCGCTAAGTTGCCCATGGTCCTCGACGACGCCGATCTCAAATTGATTCTCTACGCTAAACTTACCGTCCCCTGTCACAGGTACTAGTACTACTCTCTCATATAGTATATAATTAAATATCATTTCCTTGTTTTTTTTTTAAAATATTAGAAGTATATTGGACCTATGTATCAATAACAAATTAATTTATTCTTTCTTATATATAATAGCAACTTTATTACCATTTTCCCCAAATTTAGTAATGATGGTATTAAATGAACTTAATTTCATTGCGACAGGTGCGAAATTACACAATTTTAGAAGTTATGAGTGAAATTGAATAATATAATAAGCTAATTATAATTTGGGATAGGGATTAATTGATCACGTGTTGAAAAGTGTGAGATCTTAGTTAAATTTAGCTGATAAGGCCATAAGGGTCTCCATTAATTCGGTATATTTAATAAAAAAAAGTATTCAATTTACAAGATTTGTTATGCGTTAATTTAATTGGAATTCTGATTTTTGCATTTATATGGTATTCTCCGCTTAAAATTTTTACTGACAATAGATTTGTTGACAAATATAAATAAAAAATTTAATGGAAATAAAATTGTCGACAATTTATGTATTTTAATTAGGGGCAATTGTGAAATTATATATTTTAAAGTATTATTTTTTAATTTGAACAATATGAAAATAAATAATTATCCAACTCATATTTATTTTATTATATAAAGAAATTGTAATAATTTGAAAATGATCTTTAAAAATGTATCAATTTTAATTTTTTTTCCTTTTAATTAATATTAAAACGTAAACCATGGATCAGGTTGTATCATCATCATCATCACCATTTTCTGTACATAGATAAATAATTATATTGGATTAAGAACCATTTTCGGACTTGATAGTTTACTTATATCAACTTAAAATCTACTGAATAATGAAAATTTTATAAAATAGTCAAAAAATAATATTAATTATAAAAATTATTATGTTTTCGTTGTGTAAATAAAATTTGTATATATGTTCACATATTTTAAACTAATTTGTAAATATAATTATTTAAAAAAAATATGTTAAACCCTTGATTAATTTCTTCAATATTAATTAAAAGTAAAATAAAATTTGCAAAATAAAAAATGTAGGTGCGGGAGAAAAGGAAGGAGCTGGAGCTATAGATCGTCTTGCAAGAAGTACAGCCTCCACGTGGCGTGCGTCAAGGAAATGCTGGTGGAGAGCTGGCACGAACTGTACGACGGGATTGGTCGGGGTAGCTACACCAGCTCCAGGCGAACCCCTAGCTTGAAAGCCACGCTGGAGACTCATGTTCATCATCATCACACCCAGAAAAAAGGTAAAGCGCAGAAATGTTGTGAGGTGGCTGGACTCGCACTGCAATTTGTCGTTTCTGCCCTTCTTGGAGATCCTACCACCCTTATTGCAGGCGTCGTTGGCTCCTTCATGTCCAAATAAAATAATATTAAATATTTTCTAAATAATTATTGAAACATTATATTATATATATATATATATATATATATATGTGAATTAATATTCATAAATATTTGTATATAATTTTACTCATAAATACTGGGGATGTATCAAACGGGAAACGAATTGAACGTTAATTATATTTAGGTTGATGTTTCCTCTATAATATATTACTGATTTATTTGATGATAGGCATGGTTCTAAAAAAAACGGCAGACTTGACCGACTAGGCGCTAGTCGGCTCTTGGTCAACCCGTTTGACCCCAAATTGGTGGAAAAACGTCTAGAATGCTAATCGGCGTTTAGATTCGGACTAATTTGAGCCGACTAGTCACCGACTAATGTGTAATAATTTTTCTTTTCCGATTTTTTTTGTTCTTTAGAAACTACTTACTCCATTATTAGTTTGTACTCCCTCCGTCCCAAAGCAATTTGCAAGGGAGGAGGGGCACACAAATTAAGAAAAAATAGAATAAAATAAAAAAAGTAGTGTTTTGAAGGTTAATTTGGTAAAATTTTATGTAAAAAGTGAAAAAGTTAGTTGGATTGAGTGTAATGTGGGCCCAAAAAGTGAAAAAATAATGACATTTTGTGTAAATATGTAGATATTGTGAGGGTGAAGTTTATAAAAGGATTTCCTTTTTTGGATCTACAAGTTCCTCTGGGACGTCCCGAAAAGGAAAACTTGCAAGTTCCCCTGGAATAGAGGGAATAGTTTTTTTTTTCCATATCATATCATATTATCATGGTGCTTATCTTTTAATGTGTAGAACTTTAAAATTTAAACTAATATGTGTCTTCTTTTGTTTTTTAAATTATGACTTTATTTCATTTTACGTTTCATATTTATTATCACTTATAATTTTAATTTTTAAAGGTAGTGATGTTAATTTTTTTAATTATTTTATGCATAATGTATTATGAATTTATTAAATAATTAATTATATTTGTCGTTTAGGTGTTTCCGACTAGTCGCTCTAGTCGCTAGACCCTAGTGGTCCGATCGACTAACGACTAGCGACTTTAATTTAGAACACTGGTGATAGGTTTATATATTTAGCGAGAGAAAATATAGATTATTAAATTATAAAATGTCTTTAGAGTGATGCTATCAGATTTCAACATATGGTTTATAAATAAGTTCAACTTTAGAAGTTGTCACATTAATAAAAAATATTCGCATGATATTAATTAATATTTTGACATTATTGATATATATATGTGGGTGCAAAGCGTGGAGTTGATTGTTTCTCTCAGAATTTTGTAACTAAATGGATGTTGATGTTTAAGACATTATTTATGGCCAATAGAAAAGAGATCAAAATTCAAAGACTCTCTTCTTTCAAGGAGGGGGCCTCTATTTTCCAACGTAGAATTAAGGCAGAAGCAATTGAATATCGATATGACGATTAGTTTTGTATTCTTATCTTTATTTTTTTATTTATTTTTTAAACCGATTCTTATTAATTTTATTTCAATAATATGTGTTTGCTGTGAAATAAAGTAATCTATGAGAAATAAAAATGAGAAATATATATTCTAGAAAACTTGTAAATCAATTGCTACACAAATATATTTAAGAAAAATGTACAAAATTGTTCAACAAATTCGCACAAATTACAAATTGGTTTATGTGAAGAAAAAAAACACTTCCGTGCAAATTTTTATGATCCAATTTATAAATATAGTGATATTTTTGAACCAATATGTAAAGCACCCAATATTTAAATTGATTTCATATCTCTATACAAATTCGAATTATAAACGAGGTGAAATTTGTTCATGGTATTAAAGTTTAGGCTCGTTTATATATATTCTGGGTTTGATTTTCACCGAAAGAAACTTCATCCATAATAAAACAAGAAAAAAGTATAAAATGGTTCAACAAATTCGCAAAAATTACAAATTGCTTTATGTGCAAAAAAAAAAAACACTTCAGTGCAAATTTTTATTAACCAATTTATAAATATAGTAATTTTTTGCACCAATATGTAAAGCATCCTTGAAACAAGGGTCCTATTTGTTCATGAGTCAAGTGTGAATTTATATGTGAGAAATTGTAAGTGCTTGGATCATCATATATATGTTATATACTTTGAGGTACACTTGATTGAAATTCTTAATGAAAATGAGAATTAAGACGAGTATAAGTCAATTATAGTGGGTAACAGGAATTAAAAATATGAAAAATAATATTACTTTTCTTTCAAAATAAGGTAATATTACTATTTTGATTAGTTCTTTCTTCAGTTGTTCCCTCCCCCAGTGATTCTTAAGTATAAATTAAAAAAAACCATGTAAGATCTAATAGTATATTCATTGAAAGTACTTGATAATCCAAAGGTGACGAATATGGATAATATGTGCATATAAAATATTAATTTGACTGATTCCCTAGAAACTTGGAATCAAAATTATCCAACCAAACATTTTGTCCATTGCAACTTCATAAACTAAGGGGGCGCTTGGTATGGAAATCCTTCAATGGTAATGGGAATTGAGATATAATTGTAGTAATTATAGTAGGAAATTAGAACAAATGAGATACATAATATTATTTTTCCTCCTAAATAAGGTAATCAACACCCCCATTTGATTACCCCCTCTTCACCTTGTAATCATCCTCCTCAATCAATCTTCAATATCACAACCAACATCTTTCTTTTTTGTCCACTTTTTCCAAAATTGGAGCACAACACTATTGATATAACCACCATAAATACAAACACACATTCAACATATGTAGGGCAAAAAAGGAAAATGAAATTTCATTCCCATTACCATTGAAGAATTTGAAACAAGCGTCCCCTAAGAGTAATGAATGTGGATGTATGTGCATATAAAACATTAATCTGACTGATTCTTAAAAAATAGCTAGGAATCAATATTATTATCTAATTAACCAAACATTTCCTGAATTTTATTTGTATTATTGCCCATATTGGTAACGGTTTGTTGCTTGTTTATCATGGCAAAGACATAAACTAATCTAATGATGTAATTGTAGTAAACCACATAAATTATTTTAATAAAAATATGTCTTCACTTATTTCATTATATTTACTAGTGACATGAGGAAATTGCACTTTTGATCTCACATGACACGCAACCGTTTTAAAACGGTCCCAAGTATTTCACATTTGGTCGCATTTTCTTTTTTCTTTTAAAAAAATAGGACAAATTTTGTAAAAAAAAAAATTATTTTTTGGGGCCATTTGTGCAAAGAAAAAACATTGGATCAAATCTGAAATGTTTAGAACCATTTTGAAACGGGTACGCGTCCTGGACCATAGCATGATTCCTCATTATACAATCATTTATTTAGATACAAAATAAGGTCAAAATAAAATATTCTTCTGATGACAAAGTATTACTCCCTCCGTCCCGTAAGAATTTGCACTCTATGGGACGACACATTTTTTAAAAAAAAAGTGTTTTATATATAAAGTAGTGACATATGAGTAAATATGTGTATATGTTTGTGAGTTTTCACGTAAATGAATGTATCCATTTTTATTAGTGTGTAAATTTGTATTGAACATCCGAATAAGGAAAGTGTGCAAATTTATGTGGATAGAGGAAATATATAAAATATTTAAAAATTAACATACTTTTACATAAATCTCGGAAAAGCGTGGGAGAACGGCAGTAATAGTAAAGAGAGAATTAAATTTTGACTGATTAATTAATTAATTAATAGTCCATTTCAGGACTATTATGATGTTTTAACAATAAATGTTGACTATAAGCAAACGAATTTCACAATCAAAATTGGTCCTGTTCGATTTAGGTCCAAATATCGACGGACAAAACGACGTGACCACAATAAAATTGATTATTTGAAAATTGCATGCATCTCTCTCTCTATATATATAATCATCTCTTTGTAGCATTAATTAATTTTCAAATTTTGTTAATTTTTCCTTTGGCAATTAAATTTATGGGAAATTGCAGGTCGTGCGAGCCGGAATTCACTGTGACGTCGGCCAAATTAATAATGGTGGACGGACATCTTCAAGAGTTCTCGTGGCCGGTGAAGGTCTCATTTTTGTTGCAACAAGATTCCGGTTGCTTCATTTGCAGCGCCGAGGAGATGAACTTCGGCGAATTCGCGTCGGAGATGGGCGGCGACGAGGTGCTGCGGCCGGGGGAGCTCTACTTCGAGCTGCCGTCGGGGTGGCGGAACCAGCGGCTGCAGGCGGAGGACATGGCGGTGTTGGCCGCGAAAGCGAGCGTGGCTCTTGCAAACAAGAGTGGAGATGATAATGATCGGATTGTCAGCTGCTGTTGCTGTGTGTCGACAAAGGTTGAGCGGAGGAGTTTGTTTCCGGAGAAGGAGAGGCCGCTGCTGGCGGCGGAGGGTGGCGGAGCGTGTGTTGAAAGGGACGGAGGAAGCGGCGGAGCTGGTGGTGCTAAGGGCGGCAAGTTCGTCGCAAGGCTGAGTGCAATTGGTGAAGACTGGTAAATTAGGAACAAATCCCTACCATTATTGCATATATTTTTTCCTTTTAATTGTAAAATTTTAATTACATAATAGTTAGAATGTTAGATACTAGAATTTGTGATATATTTTTTCGTCAAATGTTAAATATACACATATAATTAACTCTAGAGATGTTAATCAGAGTCGAACAAAATGAATCGACCTATTTAATTAAACCTTAAAAATAAAAGGTTAGAATTATACTTTCACAGGTCCGTCTAAATTTGGGTCTTTTGACCCGACCCTATTAGCTCGCGAGCTAAATATAGCCTTTAGATTAACATGTCTTAATTTTAAATATCGTAAAAAAGTAACACACGATGATATAAGAAGATGTAGAAAGCATTCTCATTATAACATTTTTATCATTAAGACTTACAACTATAACATTCATTTTCGAGATAACATCCACCAAGGAATTGCCCAAAGTTGCTATGTACAACCTTTTCAAATTCAAAAACTCACTTAAACAGATGACTAAGTAAGAGTGAGCCGGAGATCATATTTTTGGGACATATATATTACATCCTTCGGCTTCAATTTTTTGTTCGATGTCATTTTAAGCGCAACACCAGTCACATTATATGAGGTTTGGCTTCTCATGTGGAACTTTCTTCCTTCAACAACAACATATGTTGTGATTAATGCACTCTTCTCATAATAGACATGACATGTGAAATCAATGTCCACAGACAATTCCTTGTGTTTGTCCATCATATATATTGCTTTAAAAAACATAGCTCATATATAGTTCCATGTTGTGACTTCACATTCAACCACAATAGCAAATTCTTTCTCTTTCCCTTATCTTCACGACGAAAAGTCCGATATTCACTTACATGATGATTCGATTTAATATATTCGTGACAATTTCAAGTGAACTTATTTGCAGAAACAATAACTTGTTTATTGCCTTTTGTCATTAGGCCTCTTTTTTTTTTATTATTATTATTATTTTGATTAACCATATTTTTCCATCAGATTTTTCAACTACCTTCATGGATCTGGAGCTTCGTGATGAATTTGTTTAATTTTGAGATAGCTCTTAAAATTCTTTCAACTAGGAAGTTGTTTCTCAATTACTGGTGCAGACAGAAATACATCAAGCAAGATCATTCATTCTATATGAATCTTATGCATGATCAACTGAAATTTATGAACTTGCTCAATGACAAACTTACTATCTACCATCTGAAAATCCAAACAAGAACTTCTTAGTACATGTGTCTACAGTCAAGTACTTATTTTCTAAGGACTCCGTGAATTCTTAGTAGTACATTTTTTATGGTATACGGTGTATAAGTTGTCCATGAATCCTCGAAGAATATAGTTTCGATAGAGAAAGTCTCCCTATCCCCACTAGTCAAAGGTTATACGTCTCACAATGTTAGTTTTATTCTTATCCACTACCGTGGATCCTATCTAATGAATGCTGCCAAATTCAACGTGGTGAGATAAAGTATCTTTTTTTGCCATTTCTTAAAATTGGCACTCAAGAATTTTTTGGGTTTCTCACAGTGAACCATGAAAGCTCTCATCGGTCCAACTCCAGAGGAAGTCATAAATGGATTACCAACATAATTGATACACACAAAGGTTCCTATAGAAGAGTCTGTATTAAACATTATTGGATTGTGGTTAATAGAAGTTTCGAATGTGGACATGTTTTGGTTGGCTACTGGAACAAGAACTTCCCAATGGAATTTGGATTAGGGTTCGTAGGGGTATATTGAGGCACATTTCAGTTTCCAATTTCAGAGGGGTTCAACATTTCAATGAGATAAAGATATTTGTTTGCGGCTGTTAATGAAAAGTATTGAAATATCAAAGTTATGGAAGGTAGGGGAGAAACCGAGTCAAGATAATACATTTCCCCACAAAACAAATACGATCTGACTAGCGTTAACAAGATATACACAACATCTTCAAAGGCAAAATAGTTTTGTCTATGTACAAGTAACACCACTCTAAAGACAACCAAAGATCAATTATCAAATCAAAATATAATGTCGAGGCAGGAACCTGCCGGCACGCACGTGTATGGCATATGAGTTGGGATATTCTTCCCACTACGATTTAAAAAACTTGAACATATTCACACTTATAAGGAGCCCAAATTTTTATAAGTTTTCCAAGCGGGGCAAAAGTGCTAAGTCTCTTTACCTTTCTACTCACAATCATTTATTTCATAAATAGAACGATCTTAGTTCGATTAATTCAAAAAAAAAAAAACTTTAATCCTCCAATTAATAGATCTAACATGAGTATCCCAAACTTCATAAAATTAACTAACTTCAAATTAATTAATCAAATCAATTTTCCCAACACGAAATGCAAGTATATGAAAGTTAAAATAACAAAAAATTATTTCTCCCCCGCATTTTCTTTTGTCATGCATTTATATTAGAAAGAATCAAATTTCATTTCATCTGCATCAATCGATCATTATTATGAAAAAAAAAAAAAAAGCTAAACAGATCATAATTATCAGCCAATCAAATGATTGGATCTAGAATCTTCTCCCTAACAGATTATATGAACACACATACCCCTGACTTCTGTTTCCCATTTTCCCGCCATTCTTTTGTTATATGTATATATGTAACTGGTAACCCCCTCCCTCCGCAATCATAACCGTTCAATGGCCATCACTCCTCGATTCCAGCTCCTACTGCTCCTCCTTCTGCTCCTTATTTCACTCTTCATCTCCGCCGTCACCGCCACTGACGCAGCCGCTACGGCACCATCCATATCTCCTTCCTCCGCAGCTTTTCAGGGGCCTACTCACACCTACCCTCCACCTCTCTTCGCTACTATCCTCTCTACTCTCGGCTTCCAGGAGCTCTCCACCGCCACCCTCTCCGCCAATCTCACCGCCACCACTCCACTCACCATCTTCGCCCCCTCCGACGACTCTCTCCTCACGTGTCCTAGCTGCTCTCTTCCTCTGCTCCTCCAAGAGCTCTCTATTCCCGGCCTTTACCCTCTCCACTTTCTCCTGACGCTCGCATTTGGTACCAAAATTGAAACAACCGCCCCCAATCGCTGCCTGACTATAACCTCCAACAGGAAGGACAAGGTCTTCGTGAACGGCGTCGAGATTACGAATCCTGACGCCTTCAACAATGGCCTCATCGTCATCCACGGCCTCGAAGGCTTCGTCTCGCACCTATCTCCGCTCTCGTGCAATATTGAGCGCATGACGTCACTGTCGTTCCCCAGTCCGACGCTCTCATCCACCTCACAACTGCCGCTGTCGCACTCTGTTACGCGCCTGATGTTGAAGGACGTTATCATTCGTCTCCGCGCCACCGGATTCACTGTCGTCTCCCTCGCGATGCGTGTGAAGTACGCGGAGTTATCGGAGTTGAAATCCATGACGATTTTCGCGCTCGATGATGCCACGATCTTCTCCGGGGGAGGATATAATTACTTATCGTCTTTCAGGTTCCATGTGGTTCCGAACAGGCGACTGACGATGGCGGAGCTCATGACCTTACCGCCGAGGACATCGCTGCCTACTCTGGACGCTGGAAATAACCTGGTGGTGACCACCGCTGGAGGCGTAGGGCCTAATGCTGAAGTGCACATCAACTACGTGAAGGTTACCACCATCGATCTGCTACACAACAGCAGGATCATGGTCCATGGTCTCTCATCGCCGTTTCCACGTATGCTTCATCACCAGCCGTACCATATTGAAGAGAGTAGTTCTCCAGAGAATCAACAGCCGAGATGTGATCTCGCTGATTGGGATCGAGGATTTTGTGCGGTTAAACCTGAAGCACCAGTTGGTTTGCAGTCCACCATAGATGTTCATCAGCACGGGGTTTGATTCTCTGATTTCCCAATCAGTGATCACTTCGACAGCTAGCTGAGTGTCAATTGCTATTGATGATTGTAAGCATGAAACACTTTACAAGTTGAAAATTTACAATCCGGCCAATCATCACTCCATTTACATGTAAGTTTGTTCTCATACTCCTTGTCATTTTGACCAAATGAATTCATACGTGCTACTTTTCATGTTTTTACCAACCACCACAGTTCTAAATCTGCATATTTGTGCAAGTGTTAAAAGTGTGCCATACAATCGTATCTAGTCAAATTGTTAAGTTACTCAATAAATTATGTCAAGTTAGCCCACAACTTATTAATGCTCAATTACTCCAATTCCAGTCTCAATCTCAATGTTCTGGGGTCCCAATCCAAAAAAAAAAAAAGGCCTACACCAAGTGAATGTACGAAGCATCACTCAATACTGGTACTTTTGTATATCCACAATATGTAGAGGATCGCAAGTTCTCATTGTAAATAAAGGAAAGCCTGAACACATGGAAAATAAGAATGAGGATGAAATAGAAGTCATAGCTTCCTCTCTAATAGAAAAACCCAAAATACCATACTAAATATACCAAATATTCCATTACCAGCCCATCGGCCCCTCCCCTTTATACAAGCCGCGGCTTTTACAAATTATATAAACAATTAATTATTCACCAACGCCATAGCCCCCCCAAAACACTATATATACTTGACCTAATCTTCTCCTACCATCAGCAAGATAGTACAAGGAGTCAAATATAGCAAAAGAACTAGCAAAAGATTGACATTTCTCACTCCCGCTGAATCATCCATGCATTACTTTGTTAGGTACTCAAAGTAAAAGAAAGAAAACATCAAGATCTTGCTTGATGAGTGTCCGCAGGCAGGTTGAGATCAAATAGTGTATCCCCAGAACTTCCTTTCCACGGACACTTCCGTGGATACTGTTGACTCTCATCTGAAGTCCCTGAAGCAGATGCTTGATCCACATCTATTATGTCTCCTGCAATATGGATGACAAGAAGCACATTGGAAGTAACCCTTTACAAGAAGATATTTCAGATGCAAATTGCCTAACACAATGAAGCAAACAAAATAAATGGCATCTGGGGGAATCTGATCTGAAAACGTATAATCTATTGACTAGAAGAGATATAGAGCAGTGGGATGATGAAATCTTCCAACAGTTAATGAGAACACCAGTAAATAGTAATCTTAGTTTTTTGACAATACACTTGCGGCACATTTCTTAATCATAGGATTATCCTCACATATCCACTTTTGACTGGATTTGATATGATTATATTTTGTAATTGGTGGACAAAATTTTAATAACAGGTCTAATAAGAATAATACTCCCTCCGTCCATGAAACTTTTTCCCATTTCTTTGTGGGCACGGGATTTAATGAAAAGTAGTATTATATTGAAATGATAGATAAAGTAAGGGAAAAGTAAGAGTATTGTGGGGCCCAAAATTTTATTGTGAGTGTAGGTTGTTTCCAAATAAGGAAATGGGAAAAAGTTTTGTGGACAAACAAAAAAGGAAAGTAGGAAATAATTTGGTGGACAGAGGGAGTAAATGATGTTCCTAAGGAGGGGATGCTCGAAATTTTAGGAAGGAAATCATCAGATCAACACCATTTATTAGATGTAACTTAATATGCTGTCATTCCTGACCCAAAATGTATAGTGCATTCATGTCTCTACCCAGTCGACTTGGTGATCTACATTATTCATTGATGTTATGCAACAATATGAACATTAACGACCATATTACCTTCATCTACGAAGCAATGAGGACAATGTGTACCAGAAATTAAAAATAGTAACACATGGTATCATGATGCACTTTGAATCATCAATTGGCATACACATTCATAATGCGTGAAAGTCATGGTGAAGTCTAAACCACTTACCATGAGATCGCTTCTGAAATCTATTGTTGCTGCTTGCTTGAGTGCTTCGTCCCACTGTCAGCTCCTCAGCCTTCTCAATGCCTTTTGAATGGTATGGTGCTATACTGTGAATAGTAAATTGAAGTGAACCCAGTAAATCATTTTCGATGCACTCGTACCTGCAAATTAAAGATATTATAAGCTTTAACTTTCACTGTTAGAAATAAAGCCTTGTTAGGAAACTTAACTCACATTGCTTTGCAGAGATTATCAGTGACCGCAGAGAGATTGATTATGTGCATTCTTATTTGCATGACTTCATCCTCAGGATACCCATCAAATGGCTCCTCAAGAAATTTGGATAGCTTCTCTACATTTGACTCTAACTGTTGCTGCTGGTTCTCAAATAAATGCTGTTTTATTTCTCTTTCTTTTTCTGTCATCTCATCCTTAAATAAGTCATCACCAAACATGTAGAAAGCAAATGGATACGAGTATAAAAGTACTTGTCTAGATCTATATAGCCTGTAGAGCCCATTTGTAACCCAGCTAAAATCTCTCAACTTAGAGTCCTTTGCTTCTAAATTTGATACCTTTTCCTTTAAGATATCCCTCAGGCGAGATTCCTGATTGAAGGAGTCTGTATGAGCTTTGTAACGATTATGATAATGCATGTATCTATACAGTTCACGCTTTGCTCGCTCAGATTTCTTCTCCACATCTTCTTTATACCGACCACAACTATGATTAGCAATACTGGACCATGTGTGGTCTCGGCCAGTAGCACCACCACACAGCCAACTACAACATGAAATAGAAGTGGTTAGAAGGTAAATGGTGCAACAAATGAATAATCATGCAGTGAGATGACAAAATAAAATTCACAGGCATACAAAAAAATGAGAAAGTGGCACAAGAAAGCATGCTCACCAAAATGGCTGCCCGCATATGCAACTAACCAAATTGCAACCACCATTCTTCTCAACAGGTTTGTGACACTTAGGACAAGGCTTAGTGTGTACTGTAATCCAGTTGACTGTTTCGGATTCATCCTGGCATTTTTTAGTCCACAGCTTCCACATCGAGCATGAACAAGGGGAATGTGCCTCTGATATGCAATTGAAACAGAACTGCATACCACACGAACATTCAACCTCACAGAACTCATCATTTTCTACTCTTATTGCATTTCCACAATGTGGTGCACTGGGACACCATTTGACCATTTTGTTGTCTTCAATGTACGACTCAAGAAGAAATCGGTCAAACTTCTCAGCTAGATCAGGCCCATCAGGGTGTCTAGCACGAACTAGCTTTCTAACAGTAGCTTCATCACAGATAGCATTGCACTTATGGGCCATACACCTAATCCGCTTGCTTTGCCCCTCATTAATTTTGACAATAAAATGTTCTGTCCAACCTAAAAAACCAAATAACGAAAGATGTGCGACATTTTATTTATTCTATGTAAAGGAGAAATTGCTGAATGCAAAAACAACAACAAAATGCTACTACACATCTCAAATGAGGCACTTAGAAATGTTAAAGGAACAAGCAAGTAATTGTCCTGATTCACAATGCCAGCTGCTATGCAAAGATAGAAGAACCAGCTTTAGTAAGACTGGAGCAAAATCCACATAATAGAAAGGGACACTTACAGTTGTTGCAGAAGCAATGGCCACAGCTCATTAGGGTCAGATCTTTTGCAGGCACATCATCGATGCATATATTGCAAAATACTGTAGAGGTAAGGTCCTGTGGATCAAGGTCGATAAACTCGGCCACACTAACCCCTGCTTCAGCAAAAACGCAAGATTTCCCCTTCTCAACATAAAGTGCAATCAATTTCTCAACATCCCACCGGTAATGAATGAGTAGTGTTCTGGCATGGTGTTCTCTCACTGATAACAAGTCCATCACTCTCCGCAGATCTTCTCTCTGCATGGAAGCAGGGAATCTTATTCTCCATTAGCAGAAAACACGCCCAAATAAAAAAGAAAATCACAAGAGAATGTAAGTGCTAGTATATATATTAAATACTCATTTTTACCTGTGCAGCCAACAGAGACTCTTTTGTAATTACCTGAAGCAGGCACAGCACAAAGTCAGTAAACAATTCCATATCAGAATAATACACATTAGTTATATACATTTCCATTATTAACATTTCCTGCATCTAGTAATAAACAGGAAAGACCAGGAGGCATAAACTAAACATCAATAGACTATGAGCAAGGCATTAGCTTATATTTAGTACCATTTAAAAAAAAAAAAAAAAAGTTCAGGGCATGTTTACTTTTTCGAAATTTTGCTTAGCAGCAGAAGGAGACAAGACATCCATAGTAAGTATGGCCAAAATAAAAAGGGAATAGCATGGAGCGCAAACTAAATATCAAAGCCATACTTCAATTTCATCCCTAACCAATGTTCATGAACACAAAACAATCGAAAGAACACGAAACTTGGCATTGTTAAGAATCAAAAGAATGCAAATAGACATTACTGGTCACTGAAACCACTGCTTCTTGCTTAGAATACAAAAATTCCCATGTTTTCGGCTTCCGATAAAATTATATGCATCACAAAGGTGATGTGTGATAGAATACCTTGTTGCTGGAAACAAAAGAATTTGATGAAGCAATCACAAAAATCAGATTCTAGACTACATTGACAAAATATACATCATTTTCCCAGCAAATAAGCACAATAACCCAGTCTACAAATAATTATTTATATCCAATCACAATGCGAAATCAGTGCTTAAATCATCAAATAACATCCAAATGCACTATATAAGCTCCACAGTCGCCCAACAAAATTCCCTGTTTTTTCTTAATCAAGAAAACTAATATAATCAGCCATGATAACTATTCGTACTATAATGAGTTTGAAAAAACGTTATTCTAAAGAAACTTAACGTGCATTCTTGATTCCACATTAAAAAAACCCGTAATTTTATTATACCTTGCAAGAAGGGGCTTTTGATGCAACGCATTGAGAATCGGAATCCTTGTTTTCGAGTCCATCAAGAGATTCCACCTCTCTATCAGACGAGTAGTAATTCTCTTCGTCTTCGCTGATTCCAAAATAATCGTCGTCCATAGTAATAATACTTATTTAGTCACTCTCTACATACATGAAAAAGAATGGGTCAAACAATACACGCCTTCGACTTTCGCTACTGTGATCGGCTTCGGAAATCAGTCGACGGACAATTTCCGACTGTATTCCGCCGGCAATTGAGAAGTAGGCAGCGAGAGAAAGCTGTCGCTTTCGGAAGGAGAGGGTTTGTTTCTGTGCTTTTGGGAGTGCAGGAAGAGCCAGCCAATTGTTGTATTCTGATTTATACGGTGTCGTTTTGGAGGAAAGTGTATGATGGAAGGTTTTAGATTTTTTTTTTTCCATTAATATGATTTATAATGAAGGGGGTTGACCCGTTCCTAAGTCTTTACTTTTAAAAAAATTGAAAATAAATAAAATTACGTTTCTGAGAAAAATATAAACAGAATCTTGTGCCGCAAATATACTTAGTACATTATTTTTATTATAATTAAATTGTATAAAATACGTTAAAATGCATAATAAAAATAATTAATTTTTTTTATAATATCATAAAATTTATTTTAATATGCATATTGTGTCATGAAATCAATACTCCCTCCGTCCATGAAAATTGGACTACCCTTGTTGTGCACGGTTATTAAGAAAAATAGATGTTGATGTGTAAAAGTGAGTATATTAGTATAAAAAAATATTTAATTATTAAAAAAGTACTTGATGTGATATGTAAAAGTTAGTATATATGTATAAAAAATGAAAATAATGATTGTAAGTTTCTCATTTTAGGTAAGTAGACTATTTATTGTGGACGACCATTTAAGGCAACGTGGACCATTTATCGTGGACGGAGGGAGTATAAAGTTGTTATATATTTTGTCATATCTTTATTATATATAGACGAATTTATAAATTCAATCAGAGTTGTCGATTTTAAAAAAATTTTATTCTCATTAACTTTGACATAAATAATTAATTTTGATTTTATATTTTAAATATTTTATCTTGACCATACATTTTAATATTATATATATATATATATATATATCTTATCTAATTTTTTAATTTCAAATGTTCGTTTTAATTTTTATACTTCTTTTAACTCTATAAACATTATTTTTTTCATTTTTTTCAACTCTATAAATTTCAACTTTATAATTTTTTTTTGTATTGCTAAACAATTTTAATGGTTTTCTTTTGTACGTAATATTTAATTGTTACAATGACATATTTATTTAATTTAAAGTTTTGATGTTTTAATTGTTTATTCGTCTTCTTAGTATTCTCTTTCTTTTTTTTTTGCATGTTGTTAATATTCTGATATTCGAATTGTTTATTTATTTTTTATGTTCGATTTTTTGGAGGTTCGTATTAAGATCATAGTGAACGCACCGTTTACACTGTAAGTTATTTTACATCATAAGTTATTTACAATTCTAGAAAAATAGATGTTCTATAGTATAATATTGTATATGCGTTGTGCATTTGTACATATTTTTTTATTTCTTAATTTATTTGTTATAGAATATATGAAGATCATGATATAAGCAAATTATTTACTAAGGAATGATTATTTACAGATTTAATCATTTTTTGTTATTATCATAAATAACTAAATCTTATGAAATATTATCTCTTCATTTTATTTAGCTAAACCTCTTTTGAAATTATCATTGAAAGAGTGATAAAATTTTATGATATAATCTTTTTAATCATAACAAAATAAATCTTATAAAATCATAACTAAATGATCTAATAAAATATTATCTTCTTGATTCTCTTTAATCATATTTATATAATGGAATAAAATAAATCTTTCTTGATAATTTTTAAATATAACAAATTAAATCTTAATTATTTCTTGATTTTCTTCAAATATAACAAAAGTTTTATAAATTTCTTATAATTTTAACTCTATATTTTAAATTTTTAATCTCAACCGCATATCTTAATTTCTAAGATTATATAAATTTCAATTTATTTGTACTTTTATATCAATTCTTTAATATATTGAATATTAATTTTTTTAATTTTAGTTTAATTATTTTTCTAATCTCAATTTTATTATTATTATTTTAGTAAATAATTTGCACATTTAATCATATTTATTATTATTATTATTATTTATGTATCACATTATTTTTAATATGTTTAAATCATTCGTAGATGAATATTATATGTGGATCTTATCATCACACTTACGAATGTGTTTTTATTATTCAAAAATCTTAAAATATTTTATTCTATTAGTCTCTGCAAATTATAATAACACGAAGATAATTAATTTCAGATCTAATTATCTTTTGTTATTATCATGATTGACTAAAATCTTTAATCATAAAAAAAAATTAAGAAGTATTATGTCTTGATTTTATATGTCTAATTCACTTTTGTTATTATCATTATAAGAGTGGCTAAATTTTATAATATATTTTTTATTTTTTAATAATAGTAAAATAATCTTATAAAATATTATGTTCTTGATTTTCTTTTAACATGCTCATATAATAATAAATTTATAATTCAAATCTTTCTTGTTATTTTTAAATATAACAAAATAAATCTTTAATATATTTTTTTATTTTCTTCAAATATGAAAAACTAAATCTTATAAATCTTTAAATAAAACAAAATAAGTCTTTAATATTTTTTTATTTTCTTCAAATATGAAAAACTAAATCTTATAACATTTTTTTTAAATTTGATCACACCATTGTTTATATATATATATATATATTTATTATTTAAAAAAATCAATTTCTAATTACACCATTAACAAATATAAATACAAAAATATAAGATGCATTAATTTTAAAAAATAGTTAAAATTTAAAATATAGATTTTAATATAATTTATATTCATTATTTTATTAATTTATTTATATTATATATATTTATATATTGGGAAAAAAAATCTCCATCTTCGTTTCATTTTCTTTGGAAATTTTCCGTCAGTAGGGACCAGGAATCCCCACACTACTGTCAAGCTTAGACTTTAAACCCACATTTATTATTTTATTCACATCAATTATTTTATTTTATCGATTTGGATTGTGGAAGTATACTTTTTAAAATAATTAATAAAAAAAATAGTTATTGATATAAAATAAAATAAAAGATTGTATAATTCTAATGTTTAAATTTATATAAATGTAATTCTAAAATACTAAGAATAGTAAATATAGAGTAAAAAAAGGCGTTAAATATTGAAATGAATTTTGGAAATGGTCTTAGACCACGGTATGACCTGGCCCAACATACTGAATAATTTACTACCTTCGCGATAAGTTTAACTTTTTTTATCCTAAAACAATTTTCTCATTTTATTTTATACAAATTTGTATAATTTTACCTAAAATTAAATTCACAAATTCACTCAAAAATATCACTATTTCTGGGTTACACATGTACACAATTAAACCCATTATTTACCTAAACACAAAAATTACTCTCTCAGTCCCACTGGAATTTGTACACATCCTTCTTTTAATGTCCCACACAAATTTACATACAATAAAAAAAAAAAATTGATTTGCATGCACATTCACAACATTATATTTACCTATATATCACTAATAAATTTATAAAATACACTTTTAAAAAAAATGTGTTATTTTATAATGTGCAAATTCCTACATAACAAGGGTAAATAAAATTATTTTTTGAATACCAAAAATATTACTTCACTCAGCATACCAGTGTCCACCGTATTATTCCATAAAGGTTTTTATTATGTGTTTCCTACATATAGAAAAATAATATTAGTACGGAGATAGTAATAGATTTAAGGTTAAGGACGGGTCAAATGGTCAGCAACTTTGGTTGGGTTATTTAACATATGAAATTTGTTTGAAAAATTGAACAAGTTATCCAAAATCAAATCCGTTTCTTAACACTTAAGACAATAAACTTAACACACAGCTGGAGTAGCTCAGTTGGTTAGAGCGTGTGGCTGTTAACCACAAGGTCGAAGGTTCAAGCCCTTCCTCTAGCGATTTTTGATTTTTTTTTTTGTATATTCTGCCAGGCATGTTTACATATTCAATATCTCATGGCTTTCAGCTTTTCTTAAATCATTAAACTAACATGTTTATTTGTTGTTATTGTAATTTATCTATTACAAAGTAGGCAAACTATCAGGTAGTGTGTACATTAATTATACTACAAGATTGCATGTAGAGTAAGAACAACAATGAAATAGACTAGTGGAGTTGCAGAGCCTCCTCACGTTTTATATCGAAAACCTTCTTAAGGACATCTTCAACGACCTGCACAAGGACGTGGTTCAAAAAGCAGGAAAGAATTGAATCAAAATCTGGATCAGCTAAAATGGTCAAAATCTGGATCATCAGCTAAAATGGTTACCTTATCAGGAGTAGATGCACCGGATGTTATCCCGACTGTGATAGGGCCTTCCGGAAGAAAGTTATCTTTCTCGACCAACTCACCGTGCTGTCAAACATAGCATTTAAACTATCAAAGTAAGTTCAAGTCAGGGATAATCGAGATAGAAGTGAGCAGAAGGCACACCAGTAACTTGTGACTGATTTTGTTCCCGGGGCCTATTCTTTTCTCACTGTCAATCCAATATGATGGAATTCCTCTTTCATCTGCAATTTCTTGCAAGTGGGATGTGTTGCTGGAGTTCCACCCACCAACAACTAGCATCAGATCCACCTGGTGTTCGACCAATTTGTACATGGCATCCTGCCGCTCCTGAATGTTTTAATCATGAACGAGGGACTAAGATGGCCATACTATTCGAGAGCCATATCAAGGAAATTAAGAATGGAGAAATGAAGGGATAGTACTTGGGTTGCATCACAAATAGTGTTGAAACTCATGAAGTGGTTGGTAACATTTTCGACTCCATACTTTTGCATCATAGTTCTCTCGACCAACTTTCCTGCCAGTAAAATAAATCATGTTGGTATCAGAATATGCATTTGCAAACAAGTAGAGAGAAAGGGAGGAAAAGATGATCCAGGATATAATAAACTTAACCAATCTCCTCAGTTTCTCCCTTCAGCATAGTTGTTTGGTTTGCAATACCAAGTTTCACAAGATCTCTATCTGGATCAAATCCATTGGATACTGCCATTTTGAATTTCTGCACACAAATAAATCAGGCCAAATCCTAGAAAAAAATTTAAGTTAGAATGTAATAGATTTTATCCTAGCTACCTCCATAAATGCCTCTTTTGTTGAACTAGATCCATCAAGCCCACCTCCCAAAATGTAATCACACACATATTTTGCCTGCAATAGTGCAACATATAATTTTAAAGCAAGAATGTGGTTCGATATACAAACACAAAAACGTAACTAGTCAGAATGTTAAACAAACCTCTTTCATGTCTTTTACGATGATATACGTCCCTGCAAAAGAAGCAGTGGCGATAGTCTCTTCATGAAGATATTTACCATGAATTATTGACGTGTACTCTCCCTTCTTGTGCTTGTCGACAACATTCCAAACCTTTTTTAAAGGAAAGAGGTTCGGTTTATTAAAAAACAGAATACTTCTCACTCGAAGGGAGTCACTGTTTTATTAATGGGAAAGTACCTTAGATACCCATGGGCAAGTTGTATCGACTATTTGAACCTTCTTATCATTCAAAACCACCATCTCTTCTACAGCAGCTCCAAAGGCAGGCAGTACAACAACATCACCCTTGTTCACAACATCAAATTGCTTCTGCCCGTCCTCAAGAGGGATATTCTTTACTTCCATCTCCTTAAGCCTCTGCAGGCCATGACAAATTGTCTGATCAGCTTTACTGATAAGATTTTACAGATGACTAATCCCATCAGATTAAGTAAAAAGCATAGTGTACAAGAAAGAAGATTGACAAAACAAGCAAGAAAGATGATTAACAATACAATAAAGAGGCTTCATATCATATCTAGGAACAGATTGAAAAGTAAATTCGGAGTCTCTCATATGCAACTGACAACAGTGACAATATGAACCAAAGGTAAAAGTTGCAGGACATGAGAACCTGATTAACTGTTGGGTTGTGAATTATATCATTAGTGATCCAAATCCTCTCACTTGGGAACTGCTTTCTAGCTTCATAGGCAATCTGAACGGCCCGCTCAACTCCCCAGCAAAAACCATAAGCTTCAGCGAGCTTCACAGTAACATTTCCCCATGTGTACTCATATCCATTTTCCTTCAGTTTCTTTATAATGTCACCTGAGATACTCCGGAAACATTGTTTATCCATATCAAAATACTTTTTCTTAAAGAAAAACCCAAAAGAATAAAAGAGGAAGAGCTAAGCAGATTATAGAAAGGATGTTTTATACAACGAAGGCCTATATAGTGTGATTCAGAGTCCTGATAAGAGTACTACTTTAGAAGAAGATGTCTGAGCCGTACATACTGAAAATAGGTGATATATTTAAACTATGTTAGCTATAAAACTTATAGCAGTGACGAAATCATGTGCAGAGTCTCATGCCTAGTTGTGAAATCAAGGATTTGGAAATTAACCAATTCGCAGGGGTGAAAGTTTTAAGTAAGCTCAACAACTTAAAGCGATCATCAAATAACCGAAATCTACAGACTCAATATTGCAAAGGTCAAAATTACGAAGTTCAAACACTTGACACAACAATTGCGCTAGAGCACGGAATTGCTAAAATAAAGCGAAGTATACTTGTAAACTCTTGGCTCATCTGTTCGAGAATTTCCTCTTTGTGCCCAAATCCCTTGCGATTGTAGTTGTCGCTCCTCGTCAAGTTGTGGCGAAAAGCCTTGGCGTTGAACTCGGACTCCACGGACGAGGACGTGGCGGCTTCTCCACCAGAGGAGCATCGGACGGAAAACGGCTTCCGCTGCCGGAATACTCTAATCTCCGGCGAGGAGAGCTCGGTCCCTGTGGAGATACGAGAGAACTGCAGAGAAATCGCCATGTGGAGAACGGGAAAAGCTGGAACTCACCACCCGCGCACGTTAGTGAGGCCGCGGAGTGTCTGCTCCGCTATTTATAGCTGGCTTTCGTGGTCCATGAATCACGTATTTATTATTGTGGTGTCTAAAAATTAAAAATTAAAAATTAAAAAATGTGCCATTTAATTTCCAAATTTATTGTTTGTGCTGTTTCTTGTTTGGAATGTCATTTTCCTTGGCTTTGGCATTTTCCTGATGTGGTCGGATTTCGTCTACTTCGTCCACGTAGAAAATACTGAGGTGAATTTGTACACTTCTTTTCTTTTTCCTTCTGGCTGAAATTCTAGATTATTCATTTTAACGTTTGAATAAAAATACTACTCCCTCTGTCCCCAAACTATTTTCACACTTTTTTTATTTGGACGTCCCAACTCTTCTTTCACACACCTAAAAAAGAAACTTTTCTCTCTCACAAAAGTCAACAAAATACATTTTTTCTTATTTTATTATTTAACTTTACACTCACATATTTATTTTTCCTTGGTTCGCGTATCCGGGACGGAGGGAGTATTTAGGAAGAAATTATTATTTTTATCTAAAAAAGAACTTTATAAATTAGATTAAAAAGTTTTATATTAATTATTATTTAAAAATTACATGTACTGTTATTAAAAAGTGTAGGAATTAGAGGTTGTTGCTATGTCAGCTTCTTATCCCACGTTTCACGCATGCAAAATTCTCTTTTTGGTTGCTTATTCTTTTCTTTTTCTTTGTTTTTTCAATTCGATTTTTAGGTAGGATTTTAATGGAGTGAACAAGTTGAAATTAAAAGGATGCATGGGTCATTAAAAGTCATATGTAATATAATATTATTTTAAATAATTAATTACAATAATTTTAAATATAATCAGATGTCCTCAAGTAGTATTTGTGCAGCTTATTTAATGTAGCATCTTGAAATTCTGGTTGATTGCTTCATGAAAATTATTGCCTCATTAAGTATTATTCTGCTGATGATTAAAATAGTTAGCTAGTGACATAATAATACAAAGAATTGTTAAATTATGAGATTGGGCTAAATGAGCTTTAATTTGTAGACATTTTGGACCCAATCTTCGTGCCTTTAATTTTTTCTGTCATCAAAATAAATTTTATTTATAACACAAAACTATAAATGAAAAAGAAGAACGATGATAGATTTTTAACACTTATACAGTAATTTTAAAATATGTGAATACTCTAATACGAAATTATATCTTTTTATTGCACTATATTAATTAATTTATTCTTAAAAGAAATTAAATTCGAATCACTCGCTCAAATAAGGAGCTCAATAACCAGGTGTGGTGAGCTAACCCACCTAGTTAGTAAAAATAAGCATATGAGTTAAATTTTATAGTTACATTACATGTCTAAGAAATATAAAACACATCGTTGATGTGTGTGAAATTCGTACACTCATTAATATATAGGATATATAAACACCTCATAATATGATATATATGCATGTGTAGCCGTGTACGTGAAGGAATATGCATAATAGTACAATATATATATATATATATCTCAAAATTTATATATAAATATTTTTTATTAGGAATTAGATACATAAATTTTCAATTAAATCTGCAATTATAAGTCTGAAGCGTATGTCACGTTACCCCAATTATTAAAATCCACATCAATGTATAAAATTAAATAAACATTATAAAATAAAACTATGATATATATATATATATTACCTGAAATTTGAACCAGTATAACAACAATAACCTTTTTACATCTATATGTGTGTATGTATATAAATTTTATCTAGCTAGGGATCTATTATTCCATTTATTTTATGTCTCTCATAATTATTAATATATAAAACTATTTCTTTGAAAGAAAGTTGATGATTTAAGTAGAGATATTATTGCATTAATGTGTATTCAAGAGTGTGGTGCGTTGATGATCCTCTGAAGTATCACTGTCCTCGCCCTTCTAGTATCACGGCTGCATTGATCAGCTTCAGCTCCCAACTCTTCCACATTCTTCATCAACACATCCACCTTCTCATCCATCGCCGTCTCCACTGCCGTTTCCTCCTTCGTCCCCAGCTCCGCCGTTTTCTTCAGGTCTTCGATCTCCGCCTCCAGCCTCTCGATCAGAACGCGAATGTTGTCCAGATCTTTGATGGCAATATAAGTCCCCATGCTCATGCTACTGATCAACTCTTTTTGTCCCTTGATAATTTTTTCACACTTTTTCATCGCTAAGTCTATCCATTTCCCCATCGACCCCAGGGGAATGGAGGTTGCGGCCACTAAGGCCGCAGCAACGGGTGGAGCCGCCACAGCCGCGGCCACCACCGAGCAGATCAGGACAGATGCAAATGTGGCTGCAATTGAACCACACAAGTTAGTAAAAATAAAATTACAGTTATGAAATGGTAAATTTCCTGACCATTATTTTAAATTGTTACATTAAAAAAACTATTATTCAATTTTTTTTACTCTATTATGCAAATTGAACAGTGATAAAAAATATGTACCAATTTAAAATTTAAAAAATAATTTTTTTCATCCTTTATTATTCATCTATTAGAGTTTTGGTTATATATCTTGACTGCTAAAATTTAATTTTAGTCTTTTATCTTTCTAAAAATTTGATTTTCATCCTTAATCTTTATAAACAATTTAATTTTCATCCTTTATCTTTTAAAAAAAAATTAATTTTCATCCTTTATTTTTTTTTTAAAAAGTTTGATTTTCGTCCTTTTCTAAAGATAAAAGACTTAAAATCAAATTCTAATAATTAGATGACCAAAATCATAATAGGGGAAAGATAAAAGGACGAAAAAAAATTATTTCCCCTCAAAATTAATTATTCCCTTTTTCTAAAAAAATCAAAATGGGGCTAAAGTTGATTAATTTGAAGTGAACCTGCGAAGATGATGCAAGAAACCTTCCTCCAAACATGGATAGACCTGAGCTTCTTATCAAGCTTATTCTTCTTGCATTGCAGCTTCTCCAACATGAGCAGCTGATGACGATACACAGATTGCAAGACATTAAAGAAGTCGTCCGTAAAGGGATCCCAACATTCGTTGAGTTCCTCCAGAGCCCTGCAATACTTGTCCCTCCCTTCGTGGTGTAGGGCCATGAGGATGAGCAATTGCTGGTCCCTCATTTGCTTCAAGCATCGGCCCAGTGAGGCGCAAAAATCGAGCGTCTTGAGGCTGCTCTCCAAGTAGTCTTCCACAAGTCGGAACAATTCTTGATTCCTCCAAATGTCCTTCTTGCACTCCAAGATCACCTTGACGACCTCCTGGTTCATTTCCAATAGGGATTCAATGATTCCCCGGAGGGAATCGAGGGACACTGCCCGAACCTCAACCCCCGGGGAATTCATCACACGAGCTTGGAGGCGCGCAACATCCAACTCGTGTGAGTCCAGATGGGGTGAAAATTGGTGATTCTTCACGGAGTTTGATGATCTCATCAAATGGTTTCCCATTGGATCTCTTATTAATTGATCTACAAATTAATAAAATGAATTGGAAAATTAATTAATGTGCTTAATTTTCATGCTTCAAAGCTACAAACTAAAACAAATAAATCAAGATAAAGTTGCTTCAATATTCATGACAAAAACAAACATATAAAGATGCATGAATTAAATTAATCTAATGAACGAATCAAATCTTGCAAACATATTTCACATGAAATAGCAATCAGTGGATATTGTTAATTCCAAAAAGAGAATCAATTGGCATATTTTGGAGAGAGGAAATAGAAGAAGTGGGGTACTGTAGTTTTTTATATAGAAGAAGCAGCTAAAGAAAATTATCTAGAAGCTTTAAGCGGCGAGGATTGAGATTATGAAGAAATATGCCTTGCACGCATGAGTTAATTGATTCACTAATTTAATTACCTACATTTGGAATAGGCAGGAAGCAATAATATATATATATATATATATATATATCTTAATCTGCTACAAGAATTATAATTAAAGATGTAAGAAATAGATAGAGAATGAAATCTTCATCTAGAATATATAAAAGTTTGTGAAACTTCATACTAAAGCAACTGACATACAATTTAATAACACATGATGTCATCAAGAGATCATTTTTTTAAGAAGCCCATGTTGCTTGTCTAATATTATGTGGTACAAATACAATACAACACACTAAAATAATATGGTATAGCATTTTGATGCGATATTACAGCATATAGAATAAATCGTGTTTTTAGTTAATTATGATCTTATTTAATACATATGACAAGAGTCAAAACAATAACATATAGAATGAAACATATATAGGGGACAGGATTTTGCATCCCTGTTATTGCATTGGATATATGTTACATATTAATTGATGACGTAAATAATAAAATGAGTAAGTTTCATGTGCATCAATTACACCGTGTAACTCAAGTGTATTTTTAAAAAGTTATACAAAATAATATTAAAAAGTTACACTATTATAATGAACTGATGCATACAAGACTAAAGTTAATAAAATAATATATTAAAACAGAACGATATAATTATGTATCATCTTGTGTCCTTTAATTTTACAAATTGTAATTGAAAATCGTATAGTAATTTCTTGTGATATATACACGATTAATGATTTAACTTTTTAAAAAAATAGCAACTAAATATATGTTCATGTTTAGAAGTGGTGATCATCATCATATCAATATCTACTCATAAATGTTATCGCATATATAGGATCAAAATGTTGCTATACTTTTTTTTAAGGACATCTCCAACAAATCATTTACAATATATATTATGAATTAATAATCTGTAAAATTAACCACTTTGATAAAAAAAATAAAAAATGCATATAATCTCAATTACTATAATTATATTTATATTTTCAAGACGGATAAATCATATTAAATACAGGATTTTACGGAAACAATTAATATTAATAATTATAGATACGTAATAATACTCAAATAGAATGATTGAAGAGGTTATACCCTAAGGATCCGTGCAAATTTAAAAAAAAACATAATAATTCGATCTAAAAATTTATCTAAACTCGTAATTCATCAATTAATTAAAAAAAATCAATTATTGAACAAATATTTTCCAAACAAACCTTGACCTTACGTAAGACAATATAAACCGTGGTCGATTCAGTGGCTAACTCCCTACCTGTTAAAAAAATGATTTAAAAGCATTTTCAATTAGTTGATGAAAATATTATATATACATCGAAAATTTATAATAAATTAACAATATACGTACAAGATAAGAAATTGTAAGAACCTGTTAGCTAGAACAGGTTGGCAAGTTGATGAGAAAATTTTGCTGAAAATGGCACATATTTATACTGTTTTTGGACCATTGACAGTGACTTTTAGGGCACGTAAATCATAAATGCATGCAATTTGTGATAAGAAGTAAATTATTAGGACATTGCAAAAGGACGTGGTATTCATGTTAAAGATGGTAAAATAAGTCAAACTTTCTTCATTTTCCAATCTTAATTAATTAATCCAACTTTGCCCGTTTGGAAGACTTTTTAATAGGAATACTATAATGAGTGAACTAGTTCCAATATGGGAAAAAAAGATGATGTAATTAATTCTATATTAATTAGGTTTAAAATTACAACTAATTTGTAAAGCTAATGGGGTTTTTTTTTTCTCATTTAGAATGTAACTTTTTAATCAAATAAATGTATGTGCAAAAGTATATTTAATCTCGAATAAAATGCACAAATATAATCTAATGCGATATTGTGTTGACTTAATTACGTATGCTTTTGCAAATTTAAATAACCTAGCTACACAATTCGCATTAATTTTTTATTTGCCTTTGTATTCGTAATTAGCTGACGCTTGTCTAACGTAAATGTTTGCACATTAACATTCGATCTTATCCTTTTTTTTTTTAGGAGAAAATTTTATTTGAAAATGATTAATGTTATAATTATCAAATATTTGAACAAAAATATTGATCATTTTATAGTAAGAGAAAAAAAAATAAAGAGGGACACACTTTTCCTTTAAATTGCAAAGAAGGGCAATTGCACAAAAATTATAAAAATAGCACACTTGTCTCTCTTTATAATAAACCAAAAAAAAAAAAAAAAAATTCTTTGTAACTGTCCCTTATAGTATCAAACATTTGTCTAAAAGTATCAAAAATTTCATCAGAAGTATAAAAATTTAGATCAATGATATTATGTTATAAATTTTATTGATCACAACGTTTGATATTTCTGATAAATATTTTCATACATTTATCTAATATTTGATAATTTAAATGGATTCATGATAAGCTACATTGGTGAAAATTTGTAACAGAATGCGGTAACAGTAGTGTTATGAATTATCTACTCCCTCCGTCCCAGAAGACATTGCGGTGTCTTTTGGGCACGGGGTTTAAGAAAAAAGTATAAAAAGTATATTTTTATGAATATTATATGTGTGTTGTGAGAGTGAAATTTAATAAATAGTTTCCACTTTTAGATATGCAAACTTTTTGTGGGACAAACCAAAATAAAAAGTATGCAATGTCTTTTGGGACGGAGGAAGTATTATTCTTATTAACTGTTACGATATATTGACATATAGTATTTATTTGTATTCTCATTTCATAAAAAATTCCCAATCAAGCAAGAGTATACTAATATTTTCCAAAACGTTGGAGGTTATTCATATATTGCGAAAGAAATTTTAAAAATCCGTGCGCATAAATTTTATATTAATTAAATATATACACTGTCAAGTTATCAACTAACTCGAAAATAAATTATATATGATCTAATACGATAGAAGATATTTTTCTAAATTCTGATCAATAAAAAAAAATTGATGATGAAAATATAAATGTCTTCTATCTCATAATACCTCGTTTACGTAATTCCTTTCATCTTGAAATTACTTGCATAATTATTTTATTAAAAAGTTTCAACATTGCACACTCAAAAATATGTACATTTATGAAAAAGATATATTAATGTGTGTACACTCAATTTTTATACACAATTAACTATGCATGTAATTCCAGAATGAAATGAGTAATTATTATTTTTAATTTATTCATAATACCTTCTATTTCATACTGCCCAGAAATTAATTAAAAATAAATACCTTCTCTTAGTATTCTTTTTTAAATTCATCGTAACAATTATCTACCATACTTTTGCATAAATATAATATATTTTTAGAGTCATTTATTGTGAACAAATTAATGTAAAGATATTTTTCTCCAATTCGAAATATTACACGAATTGGAAAAAGGATGGTTTCCTTTTTACATGAAAATTCTATCCGTTGATTGTTGTAGCATCGTCAAGGTTGTTTGTTGTAAATGGGCTCGAATGAAACCTTAAAATGCGGAAAATGATTAGAAAAAAATAGGGGAAATTTTATTTTTTTCCGATAAGTTTATCTCTTTCTTATGTTGGTCCTTTTTAATTTTATCTCCTTTGGATTATGGTTCTATTAACTTTCAATTTCTTTATTTTTATTCTATAATTTTACCCTTTTTTTTATTTTGGTCCTATAATTTTACCTCTTTCATACATGAATGGGGTGTCATAGGAGAAAAATCAAAATAAGGTAAAATTACAAAATAAAAATCAATAAAAAAAATAAAGTTACAGGACAAAAAAAATAATTTTTCAAAAAAACATGCAAACTTCACGGGCCTCCAACTGACACGTCAAATACTCTATATGTTATTTCATGTCGCATTGTTTTTAGAAAAGTAAATATATTAAAGTATAAAACAAAATTCAATTGTAAATTGATATATAATATATTATATTTTTTAAAAATTAAAATAATTGTTTTGAATATTCTGCGGGCCAGAAGCCTTTTAGCTTATTACCTTAAATTATCAATTTGAATGTGAAATTGAGGGCCCATTTCTTATGAGCTTGAAATTGGCCCGCTATATTCAAATGGGCTGCATGAAGTTAACATCCATCAAAGAAAAGGTCGAGAATATTTATTTTCTCTATCATTTCACTATTTTTCAAGATTAATTAGAACAATGTATTAACAGTTTAATTATTATTCCTATTCTTTTTCTATTTCATTGTTCTAATTTTTTATTTAAACCGATTATTTTAATGAAGCGCCCCTTGGTATAAATTTTCAGCAAGTTGAACAAATAATTGCAATTTATGAAAAGTATTAGAATTATTTTGCGCCATAACCTCTAATGCTGTAGCTCACAATCCAATTTTGTCATGAGGTGTTTGGTTTCTTAGATTGGATAAATTGGGGATTAATACCAAAAAATTTCTATATATATGTTTTTTTTTTTTAATTTGGTCTCATAACTATGTAATATTTCAATTTAGTCTCATTCAAATCTAACCAAAATAGTCTCAAGTCGCCGGAAATGACATAAAACGGCGATGTTTACTCACTTTCCGCCCACGTGTTATATTTTCCAGCGGAATTGGCTCACACGACACGTGAGTAAAACGACGTCATTAATGTCATTTCTGGCAATTTGGGATTAATTTGGTTAGATTTGAATTGTTATGAGACTAATTGAAACATTATATAGTTATGAGACCAAATAAAAAAAGTGAAAAAGTTATGAGACCATTTTGGTATTAATCCCGTATAGATTGGGTAGGATATAATTTTAATGGATTGTATTGATTGCAATTTTAATTTTAAAATAATATGTGTTTGATATTTATGATTTTTTTTAAAATTAATTCGATGTAATAGTTGAGATCAAGTTATCTTTTTTTTAGGATTATGTTAATTTCAAATATCGGACCAAAATTTAATCCAGAGCTTAAACCCTAAAAATTAAATACAATTTTATTTAAAATTAGAAACTTAATCCACCCTACTCTATAAAAGAATACAACCACCTAATAAATAATTGATAAAACATAGATTTAATTTAAAATTTATTTTATAATTCATCAGATCAATACCTCGTTTCAAATAAAATTTTATCATAAAAAGATTAACATTGTTTGGATAAAGCAGAAGCGTCAGTCCAAAATTACAGTGGTCGATGCCCCACCTTAATTAAAAAATTGCAGCCAAGTGAGTGCTTAAGGGCCACATATTTAATCATCGATGCCCCAGCTATTTTGACCAAAATTTTCACATTTTAGAATATACTACCTCCATCCCAAAACTACTTTCACACTTTCTTTATTTGGACGTCACAACTCTTCTTTCACACACTTAAAAAAAAACTTTCTACACTTACAAAAGTCAATAAAATACATTTTTTCTTATTTTATTATTTAACTTTACGCTCACATACTTACTTTTTCTTAATTCGCGTGCCCGGAACTACTATGAAAGTAGTTCCGGATTGTAGTTCCGGGACGGAGGGAGTACTTCTTAAATATTAGGATTTAAAATCTAAATAACTTGATCATCATAATAAAAAAATTAAAATACTTTTACTAAGAAAAATCTAGTACATTTTAATTAAGTAATTTATTAAATGGGATTTTTTAAAATTTAAATAAATTAATTCATTATCTGCTAGTGATGCTCGACCACTTAAACTTTTGAATTTCCATATTTTGAATGAGTTGACAAAAGGAAGCCCGTGATGCATAACTCCAAGTTTGCCAACTCCTTTGTTCTTTATTATCATCACCCATCACGACTCACGAGCTCAGATGCCCAAATCTTTTATGCATGTGGCCCATTGGAGGAATCGAACAAAATATTTGCCAATTTATTTACGTACATTGAGAAAACATGAATTAGTTACACTTCATTTGCTCCATAAATTTGTGTATTATTGTATTTATTATATGAATTTTAAGAAAAAATAGATTATGTAAATATGTTATGAGTACATTATGAGATTCATTTATGAATAAAATAATTAATTATAAAAATGATAATTTTTATAAAAAAAATATACATTTTTTTTGTGAACAAAAAAAATAGTACATAAATTTAGCGGTTGATACATGTATAATTTATCATTCAATAATGCATGTTCATTCCTCTCAAAAAAATAATAATGCATGTTCATTGGACTACTGAATTGTGATAGTGCATACCTAATCAAAGTCTTATACTTTGTCTGCCTTATTTTTATTGTTTTATTTCAATAAAAAAATTTGAGGAATTATTTTTAATATTTAAATAAATAAAATAAATTTTTTGATGAAATATCAATAGTCAATATGAATATAATAAAAATATTTTTTTATGTAATTATTACTCCCTCAGTCCCAGAGGAACTTGCAAGTTTTCATTTCGGGACGTCCCAAAGGAACTTGCAGACCCAAAAAAGGAAACCCTTTTATAAACTCCACCCTCACAATATCTACATATTTACACAAAATGTCATTACTTTTTCACTTTTTTGGCCCACATTACACTCAATCCAACTAACTTTTTCACTTTTTACATAAAATTTTACCAAATTAACCCTCAATACACTATTTTTTTTTACTTTATTCTACTTTATTCTTAATTTGTGTGCCCCTCCTCCCTTGAAAATTGCTTTGGGACGGAGGGAGTATAAATTAGTGAAATGAGATGTTTGTAAAGAGTGTATGGTGACAGAGAAAAATAAATTGAAATTGATAGAATACTATGTTTATATCTATTCTATATATAAAGAGCGAATAACTCAAAACTGGCCAGTTTGCTGCCGGTTGCCCGTTGCCTTTCTTCGTTCATGAAATGAAAATGAAGTCCAGGTGTTAAAAATCTGGACACGCGTCACTTCCTCCATCCCGCATCATCTTCTCCTCTCCTGCCGGTTGCCGTTGCCTTTCTTCGTTCACGAAATGAAATTGAAGTCAGGTGTCAAAAAATTGGACACGCGTCGCTTCCTCCATCCCGTATCATCTTCTCCTCTCCGGTTTTTTTTCTCTATTTCCTAATCTTTGTGAGTTCGATCGGCTTCAGAGAATGAGCGATGGCGACATCGATTTGTGCGAACTAGGTGAGGCACTGAGGCTTGCGGGAAGAATTTCTGGGCTCATCTAGGTGAGATATTAATTAGTGAGCGAAGGATTTTAGGGCTTTCGATTTTACATTTCGATCAAATAACATTCCATAGAATTCGTCTTCGAAGTTTGATTTTTGCTTTGGTTGTTCTTGAACTGATGAGAATCAAAGAGGGGTTTTTTTGTTGCTCTTATTTATGTGCTTTTGTTTCCTTTTCGTTTATTGCAAACTGTAATGAGATATTTGCAAACACATCAGAGACACTCGATTTATATAGGAATTAATAGAGAGGCAGAGAAGAGAAAAAACCAAAAGATATATATATCTCTAACGCCATATATTATTGTTCAACCCGCATGATTTAGGTCTGTAATTGCTATCAGTCAATTCGCCATTTCTGGTTCCAAAAGGTATTCAGTTTGCATGCTTTCAATTTCAATTTCAGGTACATAGTGATATTGTTCTTTCATTGTGTACAAATAGAATGATTAGAATACAAATACATATGTCTATTATATGTTTGATGAAATGCCTGAATGAAAACTTTTTACACTTCTTTGACAGATCTTTCACTTGGCCTCTGTAGTTCCACACACCCCAACTGTAAGTTTCTTCTCTTCTCTTGGTACTATATAGACTTAGTCTTGCATTTGATTGGTATGTATGATTGGATTAGATTTTATTAGTTAATGTTATAATTTGTATACAAGCTCGTGTGAACAAACTTTGTACAATTAGATTCATTTAGTAATATCATTTATCACATATAATTTTAACATCACATTACGTATTAAGTAATATCACTGCAATGGTGCGTGCAATTGTGGCCTTGGATTAATAAAACAGGAAATTCTTTCTTTAGTTAAAAAGTATATTATGTATATTTTGTTTACTTATTTTAGAAATACAAAATTATTTTGATTTCGTTATATAGAAAAAAAAATCCAAGATATATAAATCTAAGCACCGCCTCAAGATATACATATAAGCAATGTTGGAATATGTGTAGCACATAAAAGTTATTTCAACGGTATGTTTCAATCCTCTTTGATTATTATATGGGCAGTCAATTTTTAAGTTCATACCTTTCTATAAAGGAGGGTTGGCCTTCTTGATGAAGCTTGCTACAAATTAACAAAATTCTTTATTCTTCTTTTACATTAATCTCGGGACATATGTTTTATCTATTTTGACTCAAGTTGTAGGCTTGTGTTACATGGGGGTTTGGCCTTCTTGATGAAGCTTGTTACAAATTAACAAAAAATTTTATTCTTCTTTTACATTAATCTCGGGACATATGTTTTATCTATTTTGACTCAAGTTGTAGGCTTGTGTTACATGGAATACGGAGGAATAGTTTAGAGTAGTTTACAAATTTAATAACTTATTCACTCGAACAAAGAATTGATTGTTGTGATAGTGTTTCAAGTTGGACTTTTGTAAAGGATGAAATGTGGCATGCACTTATCGTTGTAATTACTAATGCTCCTAATCTTCATGGCTATGCTGTTAGAGCTCTATTCAAAGCTTTACCAACAGTGAATAGGTATGGCTGCAGTGACAAAAATGCTTTATGAAATTTGAGTCAAGTGCCTATTATTTTTCATCATGCCATTTCTTAACCAGGAAACTCTTGTGCGAGTTGCTGTTTGGTGTATTGGAGAATACGGGGAAATGTTGGTCATGAATGGTGGCATGCTTGATGCAAAGGATCCAATAACAGTGAGTTCACAACGTCCATAAATTTCCTCAACTATCATCTTCATTTTCCGGGCTATGTGTTAAGTGAATGTACTCGGGATGTTAAACTTGTCTGCACTTGCAGTGGATGTTGTTATTCTGATTCTTATAGATACGTACATGTGATATTGCTTTAGTTACATGTACTACTTTGTGGAGCCTTTGGTACATTAGATTAAAAGCTATGTATATATTACACTCAAATTAATACTAATATTAACAAGATTTTATCCCAGGTTAAATCCTTCTGGACAGTCCAGATTTCAAAGGCGGGTCATTGTTACTACTTCTTAGGTTGTCCAAGTTGTCACAAAATTTGTGGAGCAGCCTATGGAAGCGAGTTCATGTGCCTTTACTGCAACAAGGACTTCACCAGCCCAAAACCCATGTAACTAAGCTTTTACTTCAATTGTTCACAACACATAACAAAAGACTTATACAATGCTGAACATTTAAAATGTTGTCCTCACATGCACAGGTTACGCTTTGAAATAGAACTGGATGATGGAACAAGCTGCTTAGACGCTTTTGTGGAGCAAACGGAGGCTGAAATGTTGCTGGGAGTATCAGCTGAAAGCATTTTCCAAGCAGAAACAGAGGCATTTCTAATAAAAAACTAATTTTCTTTACTATAAATCAATTAGACATATTTTTTCACATCATTATCCTGATATTTACAGGAGAAACGTTCAATCTTGACAAACTCAACGAAAAATTCCAAGACTCCTTATATTTCTTCCACATCCGTACCTCAAGTATGGAATTGAGAGGCACAAAATATACACGTCACACTGTAACCGCATGTCTCCCATGTTCCAACCAGCCCTCCACATCAGGAACTTTCATGGAGAAGAGTCCCCCCTCCCCCTCCAGATACACAAGACAAAACCCAAGCTTACCCCCATTTCTTCATTTTTTACCCCTATCCCTTTGTATTCACTTTCTCACAATGGTACGTATCATTCTATTTTAATGATAACAAAAATACATTTTTTTATTATTATTTTAATTGCCACCACACTACTTCCACAGTTCAAGAAGATCAGGAAAGCTCAAGTAGTAAAAAAGTTCAGAAACAAGCTAAGTAAAATGAAAGCACACATAATGTACATACTTTTTGCTTCTTTTGAAAGCTCAATTAGAATTGAGCATCTCATCACGAACACTTTTTTTGGCCATCTCTAGGTTACTACCTAAAGAGAGCAATGTAAATATGCAACTCTTTTTGGCCATCTCTAGGTTACTACTTAAAGAGGGCAATGTAAATATGCAACTCTATTTGGTCATCTCTAGGTTACTGCCTAAAGATGGCAATGTAAATATATGCATACAACTGTAATCATCTTTTGACATGTATATTTGTGTAAGTATTTGAAATTAATTTTTCTATAGTTTGATAGAAATATTAAATATAACACAAAACATTTTGTTGGTCTGGGCTGACACCTCACGCAGTGAGGTGTGCCCTCACTAGTTTAAAATAATGTATCAATAATAATCACATAATGAGTCTCGATCTAAGCAATTTAATTAGATCTATTAAAAATGCATTAATTAGGCTGAGATCTAAACAATGTAATGACACGTATTAACAATTTATGTATACTAATAATGTCATAATGAGTCGAGAGACTAGATCTAAATAATTCAGACTATTATGGCTGGCAAATCTTGCATTATAGAATGAAATATCTTATAAAAAAAATTCAGGCCAGTCGAGAACTTCAACGCAAGAGGAAAAAATATAAAAGGATAAAAAAAAAATTATCGGGACAAAATAACAAAATTATACTCCCACAAATAAATAAAAATAAATCTTTAATTAGCTTCGAAAGGTTTTATATGTTTGCGATATTTTCTTAATCAAGAAAATAATTTTATATAATATCTAGCAATCACAAATTATTTTTTTTAAAGGAGCAATCACAAATATTACAATACGTGTGAGTTATACTTCTCGTCATTATAAATTACTATTACCTCCGTCTCAGGAAAGTTTGCGGTATTTTCCTGGGCACATGTTTTAAGAGAAAATGTAATAAGTAGAATGTGTATGGTGGAAATTGTGAGGTAAAGATTTTAAAGGTGGAGATTTAAAGGAATATTTTCATTTTGGGAGTATGCAAACTTTTGTGGGACAAACTAAAAAGGAAAGTATGCAAACTTTTGTGGGACGGAGGTAGTATCTCTTAAAATGGCTTTTTCTTTCAAAAGTTATGGAGGGGAGTTTTTAAAAAAAGCTGTTTTAGAAGTTGTTTTCAGAATTTTAAAAAGGAATTTGCACACTTTCCTTATTTGGACGTCCCACACAAATTTGCACACTACTAAAAAAGGAAACATTGATTTACGTGCACACTCACAAACCTTTCCACATATTTACCCATATACCACTACTTTATATATAAAACTATTTTTTCTTAAAAAATGTGTCGTCCCGTAGGATGCAAATTCCTACGGGACGGAAGGAGTATTTAATATTGTGGAGCTATCCTATGGATAAGGTATGCTCAAGTCCACCTATTTAAAAAAAAAATCCTTTTTTATTTATTAAAAAAATTACTCCCCATGTCCCTCAATGTTATTTTCATTTGGGTTAGCACAAGTTTTAAGAAAAATTGAGATAAAGTAGATAAAATAAGGATATTATAGAATAATTGCGGGGTTCCTTAGAAAATAAAATATTTATTTGTGAGTGGATAATAAAATAATATTTTCTAAAAGAAGCATGAGAATAAATTTTGAGGATAAACAAAAATGAAAATTGAGAATAAATTTAGGGGATGGAAAGAATATTTTTTTATCAATTAGCCCACCCAAAATCGAATATTTGATCTCATTTTTATAATGTATTTATTTTAGTCCACCAATTTTTTCGTCCCGGCTCCGTCCTAGACTACCAAGAACAATCACAACATACACAATATATTTACGCGCTATTTCAAGAATTTGTTTTCCTTTTTCCATTTTTTTGTAGTGATTCATCCAGTTTTAATTAACAGTTTAATCTTAGATGTTTATGTAAAATAAGTGTGTAAATGTATAAAATGGTGGATGTGTATTTTAAATGAGATGAAATTTATAAATCCAAAATATGAATAAAATGGAAAAAAAATAAATTCATTCTCATCCGAATGTATCCATCCTAAAACAAACTCTACATAAATCAACCTGTCCAAATTTTTATTTTTAAACATGTTTATAACCCCATCATAAGAGAATGCCCACGTGATTTCCCCTCTATAAAAACCCCACGATAAAGAAGCATACTTTCTCAAGCAAATTAAAATACTCGTAGTATTACTTACTTATAAATTCTTGAAATGGAGGCGTCACACAGAGCTCTAATTGTAGGCCTAATGGTAATGGCAGCAGCCGTAGCTGTTATAGCCGGCAGCGGCAGCATCTGCGGCGTTAGCAAAGATGATCTGATGAAGTGCAAACCGGCGGTGGCCACGGGGACCACCAGCCCTCCACCGCCTACTCCGGAGTGTTGCGCCAACCTGAAGACGGCCAACTTGACGTGTTTTTGCAACTTCAGGAACAACCCCTTTTTGCCATTTCTTGGAATAGACGGAACTAAGGCAATGAATTTGCCTTCCAAATGTGATCCCAACCAACTTACGCATTGTTGATCCATCCATATGTAGGGTGCTTTGTTTTATTAATTTTTCAACTTTAATTTCATAATGTTATGTTGTTTAATAAATTGAGATAGTCTCATTTGATTGGATGTTCAAGGGAGGCTAGCTAGTAGCTACCATTCTCTTCTTGTAATTTGTCTTTTAATAAATTTGTTGTGGATTAATTTTGTGTACTAATAATAATGATTTTAAATTGGATCAGGATATTCTCTTTTTTAAGTAGTTCACCCCTTCCACTTCTTATTTTAAAAATAAAATTTAAAAGACAAAATTATTCTTTTTAATTATAAAAAAAATTAGTTTATCCCTCTTTTCAAAATTTAGAATTTGTACTATGTCCTTCCTCCAATTTTTCAACTATATTACTTTGAATAAAAATGTTGAATCGTTGACGTTGAAACAAAGAAATTCATAATCGTCACCCTGGAATCGAACCACCGTCACTCAAAAATCGACACGATTTGCCCGAATTTGAACTTTTTTTTTTAAATTTTTTCGTGCATATTTGTTCGACACTGATTGGTGGAACAAATGCATAATGTTCAGAAAAATTATTGAACATATGTACTTTGTTCGAAAAAATTTTATTCAAAATTTTTTTATGAACAAACTCAATTTGTTCATCAAAAATTTTGAACAAAATTTCGAAGAAAGGTTTTCCTAAATTGTTCAAACAACCAGAGCCGAATAAATTGCTCCAGCGATTTATTCGTGGTTTCAATCGATTTTGTTCGACAAATTTTTGCAAATGATTTTCAATCGATTTTTATTCTCAATATTTGTAATAGTAACAACAAAAACTCGTTCAAAATCATAAATCATTTAAGTTCATTCAATACCAGAGCCTAATTAAATACCCACGAAAGAAAAACCAACATTTTATACATTTTGTTTGTCGATGTGAAAGAGACAACGATGATGGTAATCGGTGGTGGTCGAAATGGCTGTGGGGTGGATGATTTTACTCCCACAATTGTTTGAATGAAGAGAGGGGTTAAATTAGTAAATATGAATTTCAGTTTGTGAGAGAATGATAAAAAAGGATTATCTGCATCCTTTTAAATTTGGTTTGAAATTCTTGGGTCCGGAGAGGAGATGATTGGTCAAACGGCTGGGCCGGATTTATAATTTGGGCTGGACTTTCCTTGGCCCAATAAAGAGGAATTTCTTTGGACTACTTCTGCAATAGCCCTCAAATATTGGGACTGATTTTGCAATTTCAGAAATGATCTTTTAACCCCACAATTAGATTAGGGTTTGTGTTTCAGCAGTCCCCTTTAAATGCAACAAGCCCCCTCAGTCACAGTGAGCACAATCTCTCCGGCACTCACTATTTCACTGTAAATTCTTTCCTGTTCTATTTTCTTCTAGATCTAAAATTTCTTTATGATTCGCCTTCATAATCCCAGATAAGCTGATTAATTTCTGGTTCTTATCTGATTCATGGGAGGCCTAAATCAATCAATCAATGGGAGTTTCGCTGATAACACCGCTTTTTCTCTTTTTGCAAGGCGGCGTTTACTAGTACCTCTACCATACATCCTTTCTCTATCCATTTATGAATTCTTTCTTCTTTTTTAAATTATTATAGTTTTTTTTTTTCCTTTAAATTGCCTAAAAAATCGGAATCCAGATTTGATTTTTTTGGCAAATTGTTTTATTCCAATACATTGGGTCTGCTCCATTTCCTTCTTTACTAGGCCTAATTTATTGGTTTGCAGATTTGAAATTTATTTTTGAGCTTCAATAATCCCATCTGACTTTTCCAAATTGAGTCTCAGGGGTGTTTTATTGGTTTGATTTTTTGCATATATTTGTTTAATATGTGTATAATTTTGTGAATGAAATCGTGCAAAAATTGGTTTGGAAACAGGGAGTATGTCTTACAAAATAATAATTTTTATTTAAATGCAAATTATTTATAAAAGGGATGGAGAATAAAATTTGTAAATAACTCTTTATAAGAGAGTGGAAATAAAATTGGTGGAGGAAGAAAGTATATGATAATCTGAGTAACTTAGAAAGTTAAATTTGCCATGTTTACAATTCCACTGCTCCATGTTTAGTTATGAAATTGTATGCTGATAAATTTAACTGTGATAATGGACTCTAAACAAAAGCCATACAAGATTTTTCTGCTCCTAATCACGTTTTTCATTAGTGCCCATCAAATGTGTGTTAATATTATATCTGTGAATTCATTTTAAGGGCAAAAAACATTACCCCATGTATGATCAAATGAAATATGTGAAGCTGCATAAGTTGATTAAAATGAAAACCATGATTATGAAAGGGAATACCAATTGGAAATCAAGTCATAGAATAATGTACAAATGGAAAAAGACACTATATCAATGAGCACCACTTCAAGAAAAAAATCAATGTGTGTACACCACACAATCCTAGGTAGTAGCTCTACTATTTTGCTTTGGAGGTGGAATATATGGGTGAACAAGTCTCTTGACTGTCAAAGCCATGTACTTGCCTTGGTGCACTGCTAGATCTACTTCAGTTTCGCTCGGTTCCCTCGTCCCATCTCCGGAGAAAACTCCAGCTCCGTAAGGGGAACCTCCTCTAATCGAATCGGTCTCAAACATCCCTGCACCGAACGTGTATCCGATTGGAACGTAGAGCATGCCGTGATGGGCTAGCTGCGTAATGGCCGTCCATCTGCAACACATAATCAATATCTTCTGTAGCATCAATCTACATCACATTTTGATCATGGACCAAAGTTGTTCCCTAGATTCCAAGTTAAAACATTGATCCAAAACCAATAAAACTCTTTATTTTAGTGCAACTCCCAGCCATTGATCCAAAACCAATAAAACTCTTTATTTTAAAACCATTCAATGATAAATAAATCAATCACCAAAATAGATACTTCTCAATTGCTCTTCAAATTTTTTATAAAATATTACACACTATTAAACAAACAATAGAAATTAAGTTTGGTGGAGAGTACTTTTTTTTAAAAGTTCACAATTATGAGTTATACTACAGTTTTCAATCATTATTTCACAGATAGAAGTATTTTTATATTTCAAAAGTTGAGTCCCAAAAAAAGCACTTATAACAGTAAAAATAGAGATTCAAAACAGGTACTTACGCTGACGTTTCCTGGCCACCTCCTTGCGTTCCGGTGCTGACAAAGAACCCGGCAGGCACCCCAGCAAGCTTCTGCTCCCGCCACAGCGTCCCACTCGAATCAAAAAATGCCTTCATCTGTGCCGCCATGCATCCATACCTTGTCGGAAAACCAAACAACACCCCATCAGCCTCCACCAGTTGCTCTGCCGATATGACCGGAATTGAATCATCTTTAGGAGGAGCCTTCATTTGCTGCAAGGTTTCTGGTGCTAATGTCTCGGGAACCCTATACAAAACCCCCTCCACGCCGTCGACTCCATCAACCCCTTCCTTGATCTTCCTTGCTAGAGTTTCTACATGTCTGTACAATGAGTAAAACACGATGAATATCCTCAATTTTCTCTGTGAAACGGCAGGGATTGAAGCATTGCTGATTCTTGGGCTTTGACCATGAATTGAGATGAATCTCTGGCTCGATGAAATGGGTGCATCCTGATTAGATGTCTCACGAGGGGTTCTACTCTTACTTGGCATACACCCTCCTCCTTTACCCATATTATGGATTCTCAACTAAGCCAAGCAATCCTTTCTGGGAAGTCAGCTAGGCAAAGATTCAAACACCTTGCAAGCACTGAATTTTTTCCACAAAACTTCAATTCTTCTTCATCAATTGGGGGATTCAACTACATAGATGGGCATGAATGATTCATTTACCTCGATGAGAGAGAGAAAGAGAGATGAAAATTGATTATTGGATTAGTCAAAAGCTGAGTTGATAATCATCATTCTAAGCTGTAATTTTGATGAAGAATCTCCCACTTAAGAGCTTTGCTGGAAGCTTTTGGTCAAAACTGCTGGATTTTATTAGGCTAATTGATTTGTGCAAAACAGTTGTCACCCACCATTATATAGAAAATAGTAGAAATATAAATAGACAACCTTGCCCCTCTCTCTCTCTCTCTCTCTCTAAATCAGTTACAGTTTACGCAAACATATTAATGTCAACAGTGGAAAAGTTACAATTGCTATCAATTAAATTCTATGTTACATATTAACTTAAATATAAAAATAGCCCCACTGCAACTAGGGTTGCAAACGAATCGAATCGAATATCATAGTTTTGTATTTGTATTTGAATAATAATCGAATCGAATCGAATCGAATTCGAATCGAATTCGAATCATAAAAATTCGAATACGAATATCAAAATTCGAATACGAATACCTAATCGAATCAAAAGTATTTGATTCATTTACAACCCTCGAGTAAGAGTTTGAAATATAGGTGCATATAATATTTAGATTATTATCTAATGAACTTACATCCTTAAAATAATAGTAATTATAGCAGCCATAAATTTCTAATGGTCTATAATCTTAAAATAATAATAATAACAATAATAATAATAGCAATAATTATACTAACTATTAAGTCTATTATCATTATAATATTTATAAAAAAATATTTAATCGAATATTTACGAATATCGAATCGAATATCATTATTTTGTATTCGTATTTGAATAATAATCGAATCGAATATTTGTAATCGAATTCGAATCATAAAATTTCGAATACGAATATCAAAATTCGAATATGAATACCGAATCGAATCAAAATTATTTGATTCGTTTGCACCCCTAACTGCAACTTCTCTTATATTGTATTATACCTACAAACTGTAAACTATATAAAATTAATTAAATGTCCGTAGCAGTCAACGTTTTTATTAGTAAGAATATAGAAAATACACACAAACAAACATGGTTTTTGGGTCAAACTCATGAATTTACACATAAAAATCAAGACATCTCTTTGATCGAAATATTTAAAAAGAGATCTTGCTGGGAATTAGCATGAATTTGCACACTTAAAGAAAGAAATTTCTCAGTCGGTAATGGGACCAAAAGAAGTTGGTATCAGCATTCTGCTGTAAGCAAAGGAGGGACATTGTCAAATCATGCTATCTCAATGTAATAATATTGGAATTACACACCCGGCTGCCGTCAAGATAGCTAGCGAATCCACTTCATGGGAAGTAAAGAGAAGCCAACTTAATTCAATTTTGCTCATATTACGAGCAACTAATCTATACAGATTATAACTTTGATTCGCAGAAGACAACTTTGGCTTCAGAATAAACATTACCTGCATCGGCTGCATATGAGAACTATTCAGTTATTTACTCAGTCAAGACTGTAGTATAGGTAGGGCAAGTGAACAACCAAATATATACATAATATGTTATGTAAGACTAAGCAAATAATTCATCAAATTAAATCTGCAGATTCTCTGTCATTAGCTAAAGACTCGTGGAGCAAAAATTGTACCCCCTCTGTCCCCAATTAGATCCAACATTTCCTATTTTACCCCCACTTCAACATTTTAAAATTACACCATATATCATTATTCTTCCCACCCTAACCAGCTCTCACATTAAAATATAGGCCAAAGGTCCATTTTACCCCACCTATAGAAAAACACATTCTATCTCATATAATACTAATAACCAACTCTCACATCACACTGTGTATACAGTAAATGTAGAATCAATTTGGGATGGAGGGAGTATCAAACTACAAATTCAAACCCAAAGGTAAGTAAAAATAATAGCATAGAAAATTGTATAAGGCTGTCTTGCATTAACGTTGTGTACTTGTTAAGAAGTATCAGTTTTATCTTCAAAGACTCAAAAAGTATTAAATTTTACTTGACAAGTATTTATTCTTTTGCACCATCACACAGTCTCACAAGAAAGCAATTCAAATCATAATATACACAAAACTCAAACTGGATACCTGCAATTTTGGTTAATTCATATTCTGCAGGGACATTGCTCTCTGACTCCACAGCCCCTTTTGCTGCTGCTATCCCAACTGCTACACTTTGCATTATATCTAAACCAGCACATATAGAAGCTATTGTGCCACCAACTAAGCAATCACCAGCACCAGTAAGCCTCACTACAGAGGCAGAGAGAGCAGGAAAATGTATGGCTGTGTAATAGTTTCCCTTGGACAGGGGAGCACCTAAAATCTTATTTGGTGGACAACTTGCATTTATGTTTGCATATAATTTTCTGCTGAATGAATAAGGTTTGTTTTTAATGGGATCACATATCTTTACTCCATTTATTGCTTTGAAGCAAAAGAATATCCCGTGTGGTCCAAGTGTCACAATTACTACTCTAATACCTGTCTCTAACAAAACCCATATTGGAGGCTTAAGCAGTTGAAACAATGACTCAATGGAACCTCCACCGTCTCTTTGAATTGGTAAGAATTTATCTTCAAGAGACAGAGCGTTTGCCATAGCTACAAGCTCGTCTTCATTGGGTGAGGTGTAAGTTATCTGAAAATTTTTTTTGGATGAGTGATCTAGTTTCAGGACACATACAAACAGCAATACAGGAGATTTTTATCAATTACATATTTTGCAATGGAAGCAATCCTTTTGGATTTTATGACCGACACTGGCTCAAACCATATCGAAGTCCCATATTCTGCTGCCACTGAAGAGAATTTCAACAGAGTCTTAGTTAACAGGTATATCTCCTGGAAATATCTCAATCAGCTATTCATAAAACATGGAAGGGGGCAATCATATGGAAACTCACATATTTGTGAAATAATACATAATATGAGAATATCAAGACTCATCACGAGACCCCCATACATATACAAAAAAGGTGGGAGGATGTAGTGATTAACGTACTTTGACAAGAGGATAGAAGAGCAGGGGTGCTTAAATTTGCATCAACCATCAACACAGGGGCATAACAAATCTTGATCTTGAATTTTGTAATCCACTCAGGAGTAACAAACTTTTCCTAATATCATGTCAAAACAAAGACACTTAATAAGATTGGTCAGTCAAACATGACTCTTTTGAAAAGATACTCACAATTGATTGGACGCTAGCAACACCTGCAGCTACTTCTCCTCTACCATCAAACACGTTACTGACAACTGCTGTTTCGATATCCTTGCTTCTCTTAATGCCTGATCAGTAATATAGCTGTACATCATTATTCTTTTTAAGCAGATACAAAAATATTGACGAAGAAAGCCTTCATTTGAAATATTGACAATATAGGAGCACATTGAAGTGTACAGCCTTCCTTAAGATTTCATTTGTATAATTCCTTTAATTCTCTCCTTCCCCAATTGTCCTCTAGCATCAACCATTACAACGACATCAATGCCTGTGGCTGCACGTACAGAGTTATGTTCATCAAGAAATAAACCAAGCGACACGTACCTTCTAAAGGTAACCCAGCAGATTCCCAGTGTTCCAACAGCATGCTTCCTAGTACAGTAAAAAGCATTTTATCACTGACTGTTCTAGACAATGCAATGAACGAAATTAGCACTCACCAAAGAAGCAAGGAAATGAATCAAAATAAAATTCAATAATATAAGTTAATTTAGAAAATGTATTAATGTGTTCTGATAGTTGAGTCTCAGCATTTAGATTTTTCTGCTCCTCCATGTCAGCAAGAACAAAAAGAGGACATATAAAGCGTTTCACGAATGCTGTCATAATGGTACTGGAAAAACTACACGAGTTTTGAACATTGTGGAACTGCAACTTTTCATGAGGATGGAGAAGAGACCTTGAGAATTTCAGCAGCACAAATTTGTCACTTGAAAATTTTATCTCTAGTTTTACAAATCATTTTCCTCCACACTAATTACCAAGTAACTTGAGTTAATATAGAAATAAACATTAACATGATAACGTTATTAGTAACACTTCACACATGATTACAGGCTATATTTTATCATGATAGACTAGACCAAGTATAAACCTGCCAAGTCAAATCCTAAAGCACTTATCATGTAAGGCTTTGCTCCAAGTTTCCACATACATTCCGCAATGTTTCTTGCTACACCACCAACCGCATAGCAAACCTGAAAACGTAAACCTCATACACATTAAGATGAGAGATGGAAGAACTGATTGCAATTTTGTCATACATATATGAATATGTGGTACAAATTCGCAAATATCAAAAGGTCGATCGTAAGACAAATCCTTAAAATGTGCATTAGGATGCAAACTAAAAGCAACTCATCATTTTCTTACACGATGTGCTCATAATAAACGATCTATAACGCTATTAAAAAACTCTTAACAATCTATTTATATCAAGCACACCACACTATACCTTTCCAGGAGTAGTGGTTCTGGGATTAGCGGACATAGAAGGTGTAGCGTTTATATCAAGCACCATTCCTCCAATCACTACTGCTTCTACTCCATTATTGAAACCTTCATTCATTTTATTAACTGTTGGGACATCAAACACAATTGAAGTACACGATCGTAAGTCAGTATGTCTTTCAAATGAAATTAAAAACAGAAAGAGAAAAAAAAAAAAAAAGATATCACTGACACTGAATGAAAACACCCGAAGTGAAGAATGCCGGCTCTTGAAATTGCTTCTTTCCCGGTAGGCTTCTTAGGAATTCAACTGAAGAATGGCACAAGAGACTGAATTGAACGCATGCAAATTAGAAGAATCAGTGGGGAAATTGAGAGAGAGAAGGACGCAGAATGGTACCACCGGAAAAGGTAGCGGCACCGGCAGCATCGGCGGGCAAAGGGTGGAGAGATGATGTCAACGATGGGGTCCTCAGTCCTCACCCCTTCAAAAGAGGGTTTTCTGGGGAGCGGGTGGGGGAATCACGTTTTTATCGCAACAATCGCCGCTTCTTGATTCTTTGTAAAATTATTTCCTAATTAAGTTTATAATTCAAATTTAATATCCCTGTTTGGTAACCTTTTGAGAAAAGGGGCTGACAGAGCCCAATATTATTTTTCATCATTTTGTTAAGATAAGTAATACTACCTCCGTCCACAAAATTTATGCTCACATTTTTGCACGTGGTTTAATGCAATATATCGGAGGGTATTAGGATATTGTGAGGTCCGTTTTGAATAAAGAGAATATTTATGAAAAGTATATTATATGTACTTTCCATAAATACTTTCTTTACTCAAAACGGACCTCACAATATCTGATAATACTTTTCGACATATTGCATTAAACCACGTGAAAAAATGTGAGTATAAATTTCGTGGACGCAGGGAGTACTATTATCTTGTATTTGATGATTTTGCTGGCGAATGAACAGTCACTCGCTCAACAGTAAAATCATGACTTGCACTTTCTACGGGAGCGAGTGAACAGTCAACCTTAAACCATCGTATCCAAATCTAATTTTGTTGTTTTTTTGTCCATTCACAGGGACGCCTAATTTTTAGTCACAAATTGGCAAACCGTCTGCAAAAAATGTTGAGCCCACACTTGCAAAAAATAATTTTTAAACCCTAATAAAATATAATCAGATTCAATTATACCTTCAGTTGACAGCGTGGTGTGGCCGTGGACGGCAGGGGATGCGTCGCGTGTAGGAGCGCGGAGGCGAGGCTGCGACTGTGTCTGATGTAGCGCACAGGCGTGGGAGGAGGCAGCGATGCTTGACTACAATGGTACAATCTTATGGGCCATTAATGAAATCTTGGCCCAGTTTTCTCATTTATTTATTGGCCCAACTACATACATTATTAAATATATATTTTATTTATTTTTATAAAAAAAAATTAATTAATATGTCAAATATCTATTTTCCTATTTTTATAAAATAAAATTTAAATTAAACATATACTAATTTTAATACATCCAAAAAAATAATTGTTAAATACATATTTTTCTTTATTTACCGTCACTATCTTCCATCAATTCATATTCAACATTACAAAATGAAAAAAAAAAATTTGGTAGGTACTATAAATTATTGGACTTAGATATTGAGCATAATTTAGGGGAATTGTTGTGTGGTTGGAAAATGGGGGAAGAGAAGAAGGTGGAGTTGATGGGTTGAAAGAGATATATTAAAATAAATTTTTTTATAAAAAAAATTAACAAAATAGGTGTATCTTAAAATATTGGAGGGTATATAGTTTGAACCTTTATTTATTTTACATAAACATATTTATTATAAGGTGATAGTGCTAATTTTATTTGGTGTATAGCTATTTTTATAATATGAAATCATACGTTAAAAGGAAAGGTATAAATGAGTGTGACCTTAAATAAATAAGGTGTACTTTATTAATTTTTGTAAATATACATAATTTTTTAATAAATAGATATTATAATTTTTTTTGTAAAATAATAAATACAACTTTCTTTTATATTATTTAATCAAAATTTTAACAATTTTTATTAATTTGTTAATCTTAACTTCTGATAATATAAAAAAACAAATTTAATTAAAAAAATAAAAATTAATTAAGAATTTTGCACTGATTTACTCATGAAAATATTATAATTTATCAAAATACATGTGATAAATTCAAATTTTAAATTTGAACTATAAACTTTCATTTGCTAATACTCTACTTTTCAGAGAAAAAATGATTGTGCTTAATTTTAATATACAACTAATAAACTATAATATTATATAGCAACTATGATGTTATAGTTAGCAATTATAGACTCAATTCACAGTTCGCTTTAGTAACCTATCAAAATATTGAGTTAATAAATTTAATTAATAGATTTATTTTACTTTCACAATATATAATCATATTCATTTAAGTTTTTCAAATTTAATTATTCAATTATTAATTAACATAATTTCTTTACAATTAAAATAATGAGACTACATTTATATTATAATTATAGTTTTTTAATTTAAATTATGAATAAAATTTCAAAATATCAAATACAATAAAAATATAAATAATAAATTTTCTATTTTTGTAAAGTTATTGTCTTTATTTTATTATTATCCACTTAAAAATTAAATATTTAAGTATATAAATAATTATGCCTACTAATATATATATTTTTAAAATTGATGAACAACAAATGGTTAAATTATATTTGCAATGAAGAAATGGAATATAGTTGTGTAATTAACAAAAAAAAAGGGTTAATTCTATGAAGAATGCACCACCTACTCAACTTTCAATTTAATATTGGTCTTCACGATTATTATTAAAAAAACTCAACATTTTACGAAATTTCAATTCGGTACATGTTCTTTTATTTTCGACAAGAAACTAATGACGTGGCTCATCGAAGCACGTGAAAGTTTACCACACTAGCGTAAACACATTTAATTATATTTTTATTATAAATTTTCACATCATATATCATATGTATATACATAAAAAAAATATACTTTTTATTTAAAAATATTTTTTGGCTATAAAAGGGGAAAACGCTTTATATGTTTGTAGTATTCAATATCATATTCATAAAATACTTGAAAAAACACTCAAATACCATAGGAAAAATTGTCCAAAATTGTATAAAATCCTGAAAAATCTCAATATTGGAGTTTTGAATTTCTGAAATTTTTATATGCACGCCAGCATGAGAAACTTTTACTCACCTCGACGAGACACATTATTTATTGCAATTCACAAACACTTTGAATTTTGGAGTTCTGCTACTTTTTATTATTTTTTTATATAGAAAAGATTTAGGGTTTTTGCTATTGTTGAAAAAAAAGTATAGTTGCAATTAATTATAATTTATGGATTGTTACTTTTAAATCTTTGCCAAATCAAGCTACTAATTTTCTAAAAAAAAGTGCATGTACGAATTTTGCACAAAATATGCATGTAATATTTTTTACACTTTATTGAACAACAAAAGAATACACATTTTTATGTAAAAATAACAATAATAAAAATGAATAGTAGAATAAAATTAGTTGTAATTTGATAGCTGTGAAATTTGGTGTAGGACAAGAAATTGAGTTTGACCAACTGGAAGGGAGTTGAGAAAAAATAGTAGAGAAGGAAAAATAGCAAAGAGTATGTTACAGAAAGTACCATTAAAATCGGCAATTTAAACTAGCTAAATTTGCACAAATAAAAATTCACCATTCCTATTCCACCCCTAAAAGAAAGACGATGAAAATTACAGAGAATAAAAAGGAAGGAGTATGCTGCCGGAAAGTGCCAATAAAACCGACGTCGCCTGCAAAAAAAAAAAAAAAATCACCATTCCTATTCCACACCGAAAAGAAAAAAGATGAAAAATTTACAGGCGTGACCGCCAGATCTAATCTATGTAATCATCTCCATTGCTATCTGAACTAAGCTCTGCTACTGAAATTCGGGCACACAACCACCACACCCGAAAATCGAAGCTCGCCGTCCATTTTTTAACTTTTGCCACAAATCAGAATCCCTTGCACCCACAACCACCATACGTGAAAATCAAAATGGCAAAGAAAGACGGACCACACCTGAAAATCGAAATTCGTCAGGCAATTTTTTGAGCACGTACTGGAATCTATTGCGCCCGCCACTACTGAAAGTAACCGAAAATTTTGAGGGCGAGGAATGTCAAAGTAAAAATTTGATTGGCTCAAGAAAACAGGTAAAGAGGTAAAGTGTTTCTCATGAAAATATAAAACGGGCCGCGCTTATCTTGGGCCTCCTTCAAAAATTTTATGCTCCATCAAATATCTTATATTTTTTTTCTACCCTTTTCAGGCCAATCAAACAGGCCGTTATTTAATTAAAATATTTAAATAGATTGATTTTAAATTTTAGTTAAAATCAGAGAAATTTTAAATGTTTAGTAAAATTAAAATCTATAAACTTTTAAATTAATTCCAAATTATGCTATTTAAATGACTAGATCAAATTGCAACCTTCATGATATTTAATATGAAACCATAGATAGATTTTTTTTTTAAAAAAAAATTAGTGTTAATTCAATGAAACATTTTTTAATATGGCAAAGACATACTTCCCACCTTGTTATAGTTTTGGAGTGGAATTAAACTTCTGTTAAGTTAGTATCAGTGGCAATTAGCCACAGCGTAAGTATTTAAGAACGAGTAGATTAAAAAGGCTGTTGAATGATTTTACTAATTGTAAT